>KN887462.1:26558-38440 GCA_000934455.1 Apostichopus parvimensis | reverse complement strand
GACCCTTCAACGTATGCCGGCATTCATCCATCTGTCAACCGCGAAAGACCGCTGATTACACGCCGACTGGATGACATATCGTCGAACCACCAGCCGTTCAGAAGTGAATTATAATGACCAACAAGAAGCCGCTGGACGTTTGATGGGTGACCCACAGTCTCTAGAAACCGGAGGGCCGACGATGTGTCCCAAGACGCCATCTGAAAATTTTTGTAAAATAACTTTAGGAAGATTCAAACACAGCGCTTGGCAGTCCCACATTGTTTAATTATTATTACTTGATATGGATATCTTGCTCTCAAGAAACTAAAGTTGAAAACCTTCGAAGGAATACTGCTAGAACTGTGCACCATACGATGAAACGCTGCTGACACATTTGGTACACAATGACAAGCTCCAACAACTATTGCAATAAAAAATGGTGTTTGAGGATCAACAATCCCTCACGTAAGCTTAGGTGCGTTCCTTTGTAACTGAAATACATTCATATTACGAGTTATGTTCACAATCAAACGTTAGCCTCACATGACTAGAGAGGAAAAGCGGGGTAAAACGGAACAAAATATTTTATTACACAGAGTCTACGCAATGGACTAACGTACCTCTATATCTTTTCAAACTGTCTTAAAGGAACTTTCTGAAGAAAATGACAGCTTTCCACCTTTCTTCAAGAGAAAAGCTCTGGAAAATATAGAACTGCACGTAGGGAAACCACAAATATCTTTCGAAACGAAATAAACAATGTTTTCCTTTGGCCGCATGAGCTTCCTTACTTATATTCGGCAAGATAACAAAGGTCCGTCAACAACACATTTGACCTAGAAAATGTAAATAGCTTATGCGTTTACTTCATGATTGGTCGTTTATGTGACTTTCAATCGCATCCCAGAAATAAAAGTGGTATTATATTAATTCAATTGAAAACTATATGTGTATGTATATTTGAATGTGAATTTCTTTACGGTGTTTAAGAACAGCTTGAAGCTATGCTTTGATATAACAACAATATTAGTAGTCACTATTAGCATTACGACTCAATGATCATTGCGAGTACTCCTTGACCAATAAAAAGTGTTTAGTGCTATTATTAGAGTGATATAACATCTTCATGAAATATTCTTTACTGACATCTAAAAGACAATGCTAAATGTAAACTTTTTAAATACGAAAACAAAATCTAGATGCCGTTGGATAGAATTGTCTAGTAAATGTACTAGTAATGAAACGAAATTTTATGTATCTTCTAATGACCAAGATAAGCACACATCAGCAAATCTCACTTTTACTTCCTATTTTCGTTACTTGAGCTTATGCTATTTCAACATGCTTCCTGTAAGTAAACACTTAGCAAACCATTAACATTTTAATTACAGTTTAAATCTATTTCTAGGTAACACGAGCCTAGCGATGCATTATACGTAGTTCCGAGGAGCTTTCACTTTTCAGATATATTATGTCATAACATATCGCATTACTTCAATATTTACTGAGGCCAAAGTAAAAGGAAACAGAAAGCAAAAGCCACGCAGGCAATTGTGTTTATCATTTAATTTCAAATCAGAGAATCGAATAAAAGATCTGTCAGGAACATTTTAGTGTACTTAAACCAACTTGAATCCCTACACTAGTAGCATTTATCGTGAAAGTAAATATGAAATGTTGTAGCGTAGCGTTGTTAAATGCAGGGAAGTTATGACAGTATTACAGTGAGTAACATCCTCGCACCACCTTAATTCTCATGAAGAAAATGAGACTTATCTCATACAATAAAACATATTGGTAATATAATGTTCATTATTGAGTAACCTAATACGTGATAAAGGATGTTACATGATCCAACTTTTACAACTAGAATATAAAAATTTCATTAAAATTAAACTTCAATGCTTTCTGTGTTAAATGTTGAGGACTAGGCATCTTTCTAACAGACATCTGTATCCTTTATGAAGATCTAGGAAGAACATTTTACTTGAATGATTGCAAATGCTTGTTCCTGTACCGTAGCGTCTATTTGCATGACTCTTTCATATTAGGTGACCGTCCATGTTCTAGAGAGAGAACTTGGTAATTTCTCTATGTGAAGAAAAGTAAAGTGAAGTACTGTTTAAGACATTTCCGAACTCCTTGATATTGAAAACACATGTATATGTGACATTTGTGAGAATAGTCAACCTGGTTACTTCTTTACCCCATTAGTTTAACGTGTTGCTGGAACAACAAGAGCAATTTGCAAGCCACAACTACAACTGTTAAACAATTATTTGTTGTAAATTGCTGAGGCGACATTTATTTGTACAGTGAACAAAAGCTCGAATTCAGTTACAAGAAAACTGTAGCAACACCGTAGTAAGGCTTTACGGGTAATTTTAATGAAAAATACATGAAGTTGGTCAAGCAACCAACATGAAATGCTTGTTCTTTGCTCATCAATAATATTCAGTAATATCTTAAAACTGTCGGCCATGCCCTGCCACACGTTTCGTGCTATGTGTAGATTTGCAATCTATGACAGAGGGATGTCGATATAATTATTTTAGGAGAGATGGTTGTATGTTAGGAGAGATGATGTATGTAACGTCATGTCCTGAAATAAGTAACTGTAGCTACAATATGAAAACGTTAATGAATCATGAACGGGCCTGGGATACCATCAACAGCTTTAACAAGAATTTTAATGAAATAAATTAAAATATGTAACTGTAGCACATAGTTTAAGAGCTTGGCTGTGCTGGTATCGCATTCACGAGATTCATAAGATCAAGAGAAGGGTGGTTCAACTTCTGCAACAAGTCGCCTACATTTACTAGGATATAACACACAAGTATACTAAAATGAATACAAACACAATATTCTCCAGTAATCTTTAGGGTAAATACTATTTATTCACCACAATGTAAAGATGGATAATATGAATAGATAAAACAAGATTGATAAATGGAAGTCAATATAATTTAGCACCTATGTTCTTACTTATGCAGGACTGATGCTTCGCATATCACTTTAAATCTTCAAATAAGAGTTCGATCGCTATTAATGGATTATTACTCCGGTAGTAATTTACGTCGGAATGATCGTATATGTTGCTGTTATAATATTGGGTTTTAAACTTGCATGTGGTCAAAATGTTACAATATCAAGATGTTGGTTAGTTCATCTTTTTCAATTGAAATTATGGTAAAGCTGTTCATGTCTTTCTTGATTTTCAAAAATTAACACGAACCTGTTTCAGTGGTGAGTGATTAAGGTTCACCACTGTGATTGCCTCGAATGTCAGTGAAAAATGTAAGTACCATTCTGCGCCGCTCAGAAAATTCAATCTTTTAATCTGCATCTTGGGAGGGGTTGTTACTTTATATCAGTTTGATCTGTAAGTGATTTAGGTCTTGCTCGTCCAAGCCTGTACAGAATATGTTGCATCTCAAAAATTCAATGTACTGTTTCGTGTCTCCTTTGCAAATTGATGCCTCATTTGTTACTCAGTGTCCGTTGGCTAAGAACTAACAAACTGTGTTTTGAAATTAAGTATTCTATGACCAGACTTCAGCATCTTTCACACAATGTGCAGTTTAAAGTTGTAAAAGATGTGAAGCGACTAAAGATCTGAAATACTAAGGTATTAACACAAGATGAATTTTGGAATTGAGCGTAACCAATTGTAATACATGGCTACATTAAAAACCCTCAAAACATACATACTAACGTTCAAGACTAATATTTGAAGCTCTATATCAGGCCAATAAAGGGAATACTAACTTTGTATTGTTGTCTAAGCCTACATTTCTTCCCTAACTAATTTAAGAAATATTGGCCTGACTTGATATGAATCTGCTTGCTAGACATTTCCAAATGTAAGTGGATTTGTTTTTCGAATAGAAAATCAACAAATTCCTAACCCTCAATTAAGTACCGACTCCAAGAATGAAATTCCTATACACAGACCCTATTACCATAACTCATACCCAAAAAATGTAAATATGTCATACTTCAATCTATAAGCTTACTGTTTAAAATATGATAAATAAAGATTAGAAGTATATGTATTTCTGTGAACTGGTAAATTCGCAAAACAAGCAATTTTCGTCACAACACTTAATTCAGTTTGTGAACAGACAGTCGTCAGTCGAATATGTCCAATTAAAAAGGAAGTATATACTTGAAAACAAAAAAACTAATGTAACAAGAGCTCAATTTCAACTTGCATGTTAGTTGAGAACTTATCAAACTTCGAACGCAGAATATTTCTTTGAATTTGAAACTTTTCTTAAGGTTAACAAAAAGTTTCTTTTACATTTTTAACTTACAGTTTTTCACCCACATCATTGGCATGTATTGAAGATAGTTCCAACTAAGTGTGGTTTATATGCGTAATAATAGCTTCAGTATACTGCTTTAAACGATTTTTTTTGGTAAGAAAACGGACTTTTCGAAGTATAAAGAGGCTGATCAAATAAATAAATGTACCCCTTCTGCCTTGGATTTTAGTATTTTCAAATAAAAACTATCGGAATTGAGATATATTCTATAAATTATTCTAAAAATGGAATGGTTGAGATGTTCTTAAAGTTAAACCGTGACACAACAAAACTAAGTCAACTTGTCAGAACGATTCTTCTCCCATTTATTCTTTGCTATTTCCAAGATAATAACTCGTTCATCTTTATGGTATTACTCACTACATACATTTTTGGTCTCAATGAAGTCGCTTTGTTGTAAATCAATACCACTGTCAGACCAATGCAGATACAAGTTTGTGGATCACGTTTTCTGATGTTTATGTCTCCTCACACTAAGTAATGGTTCGAAATTGATGTTATTATGCACGCTTACATTATATGATGGTTTAACAACAAATTTTGCAATTAAAATTATCTCTGAAAGGATTATTGTCGGATCTGGAATTGGTCTAGCAAAATGATTCAACTGCCACACACTTTATAAAAATACGCATGTGTTCCATGCCATTTCGTTTGTTGATGACAATGATTACGATTTACCGATTATTAGTTTATTAAAATGCTTCCTACTGAAACGTACTTTTCTTAGAAATGCATTTGTATTTCATGTAATTTCGTGCGTAGTTGAGAATGGTTACGATAAATTGAGAATAATGCTTCTACTGAAAGACATTTTCTTGGCATGTCGTGTTATTGTTCATGTCTTTTCGTTTGTGGTTGACAGTGCTTACGATTAATTGAGAACTAGTCTAGCAAAATGATTTCTAATGAAACCCTTTCTTGAAAATGCATTTGTTTCTATCTGACATTTCGCTTGTTGTTGTTGACAATGTTAACGATTTCATGAGAACTAGCCTTTTAAACTGCTTCTACAGAAAGTCACTTTCTTAACGATTTAATGAGATCTACTGCGATCAATGAGCTTCAATCAGTGCGAAATTGTTAATGACTTCACAACCGACAACATAATGGTAAATATTAACACAGCAACAGAAAGCCTATATCGTAAAATTTCAATTTGCATGTTAGTTGAGAACTTATCATTACTTTGAAAGCTTCGAACACAGATTATTTCTTTGAATCCTTACTTGTTAAGGTTAGAAATTTCCTTTACATATTTTCCTACCAGTTCACCCAGTTCAATTGGATGCTATTTTTTAAACGTAAGAACACGGACGTTTGGAAGAATGAATAGACTGATCAAACAAACAATAAATATATAAATTCTGCGTCTTGGATTTTAGTACTTTCAAGTAAAAACGTTTTCTGATGTTTAGGTCTTCTCACGCCATGAGGGTATAACAGCAAATTTTGCATCTAAAATTGTCAATGAAAAGACTATTGCTAGATCTGGAACTAGGCTGGCAAAATGCTTTCAACTAACAGACACTTTCTAAATATGCATTTGTTTCTCATGACATTTCGTGTTTTGTTGACAATGGTTACGAGAGAAATGCTTCTACTGAAAACACTTCCTTGGCATTGCGTTTATTTTTCATGTCTTTCCGATTGTGGTTAACAATGGTTACGATTAAGTGAGAACTTGTTAAGCAAAATGCTTTCTACTGAAACACACTTTCTTTAAATGCATGTTTTCATCTTTTCATTTCGTTTGTGGTTGACGACTTAATGAGATCTGCTCCAATCAGTCCGAAGTTGCCCATGACTTAACAAACCAACACGGCAACATACAGTCTATACGACCATAGGAAGCACATAATCTACTATTTCAACCATACACAATAAAACGAACAATGTTATACAAACCTTGCACATGCAAATGATGCCTGAGTATTATAGATGCGTTCCGAATGCATTCATAAACACCTTCGTGTAAAATAGATACGGGTTGAATGTATATCGAGTAGTTTGTGACAAGCGAAATACTTTTTGCATACTGAACTTTGACCAAGTGATTTCCGTAATAGAGTAAACTGCCATTAAATCTCCAATTGGTTTGGGGTCCGACATTATTTTGACAGCCGTCTAATAATACCTGATCTGATACGGTGACTGTATGCTGAAATTCTTCACCTAAACCGATGTGCAGTCCACATAACATGACAATCGCAATCGAAAACTTGAACATTATTATAGAATTGTCTTCTTATCGATTTACAGAGTAAATTTACATTCACTGACACGTAGCAGCTAGTTGATAAAGCGCAGCAACACACATAGACGTTTTACAAGGGCGTATCCTTTTCATTGTTTCGTTTCCTACGGATGTCCACAGAAGGCATTTCCCCCATCGAACAAAATTCATGAAATGAGTTCTGTGTATACTGAAATTGGCAATATGTGATGCTAACAAGAAAAGAAAACGAAAATACAATTATGGGCTACAGTGAGTATCAATCAGGCCAGTTTATAATTGTTTTTCACAGTCACCAACATTTGTGAAAGTTCTGTCCGTACGTTCCATGCAACTCTAAGGAAGGAATGAGAACAGAAGGAGCGTCTCATGCCATTAAAATGAAAATAACAAAGTGAAAGTTGTAAAGCAAGTTTCAAATTTAGGAACTTCATTAGTATGAGCTTATTTAACATTCTCACTTTTATTCCGAGCAAGCTAACATTCTACTACAGGAAAACTTGCTCTTCAGCCGTTTTCCATGAAACTATATGCTTACCATTATGAAAAATTGGTTTATTCGTGTGACAGAAACGTTTGAATGATACTTTTTCAGTATACAACAAACTATCAATCACTTTTACATAATCAGATGGGCGAGTCTTTTCAAAGCAGAAGTGAATTTGTGGCAACTGCATACGCTGCGTTCAATGAGGAAAAATACTCACTCAGCCTTACCAGACATTGTTACTCTTGACAAAAGGAATTTCTGCGATATCATAATCTTCTTCGGGCCACACTAAAAGTTGATATTATCACATGCCCCATTGTAGTGAAACTTGGTATGATGCTGTTAGGTGATAACAGGTACCGGTATGTGTTGATGTATGATAAATTTGACATATTTGCACATAGTGAGGAGGTGTGGGTTCATATAATTGTGCATCATTGAGCTTAGGGGTGCAATAACTCAATAGAGGAATACTCGATGCTCCTCATATAGTCACTGTGTAGATGCATTATAATGATTAAAAGAAACCTATTGTTTCTTGTGGTTATATTATACATATTAATGAGGCGATGGGGTCAAACCTCAGAAACTTCATGCATGTGTTTATGAGTACATTTTGTTTTAAAGAACATCAAGTCTGCAAATCAATTTCAGCTAAGAACCATTCAATGCACTCCATTGGTTTGACTATTTATGTACATCTACTTATCTCTTTCTTTTCACAATAACTTTGTTGTTTGAATAAAGGACGTGCAGCTTCTAGTGTCATCAAAGAACATATATAGATGGTAACCTCTCATTTTAAAGAAATAGACATATGAATATGAAAATGAAGTGTCTCTACCTAAATATGCCAAGTCTTTTTCCTGTCATAGGCGAAGTAGCCTAATTTGATTGTGGGGGGGGGGGTGGGGGGCTGTAACGACTTGCCCGAAAATATAACCAAAATTTGTCAACATGATAATGTGCATAGCATATAGGCATCCTTCGGTTATTACATCACATGCCAATAACATTCAATCATTTTCCGTGTTATTACCCTTCCGTATTGGTTATCATTATTGGGGAAGTCGCAACAACAATAATGATAATAATATCAGTTTAACCAGTTGAAAAACACTTTGCAAATTATTATTATTTTTTCAGTAGGTGCCCAAACAATTCTCAGCATATTGCCCGAATTTTCACCCAAAAAAATGAAAAACACATTGCAAATTATTATTCTTTCAGTAGGTGCCCGAACAATTCTCAGCATATTGCCCGAATTTTCACCCAAAAAAATGAAATACACACTGCAAATGATTATTTTTTCAGTAGTGGCCGAAAAATTCTCAGCATATTGCCGAATTTTTACCCAAAAATTGAAAAACACACTGCAAATTATTCTTCTTTCAGTAGGTGCCCAAATATTCTCAGCATATTGCCCGAATTTTCACAAAAAAAGTTGGTTGGGGGGCTGCATCCCCAGCCCCCCGCCTCCTACGCCTATGATTCCTGTCATCATGTCTTGCTCTGCATTTGGTTCAGAAAAATCCCTGTTTATTACCTTAATACATAAGATGTATTCAGGAAACACTTATACTGGCCACGGCTTATCTAAATGCATTCTATAAGTTTTCCTTGTTTTGGCTAGCACTAGTGTTGATGTATAAATACAATGTTCTCAATGGCAACATAATTAATGGACTAAGGGGATATCAAGCCAACGATCAATATCATAGTTTTCTCTCATCCTTTCCAATTTAAATGCGAAAAAAGAACAAATATATCACATAACAAACTTGTTTCTTTGGGAGGATGAAACCATTTAAGTGCTGTTAATGGTTTATTCATTAAAGAATCTAAAGAATGAAAAAAAAGGCCAAAATGTATCTTTTGCAGATATACAAGTACAAATAACCAATTTGTGTCAATTGGGATTGGTGTAAAATCGTTGCAGAGAAAACTTAATTTTCAGATGCATGCAAAATCAATGAACATTTTTTTGTGCAGCAGAAGCATTGTGGAAAGAAGGAAATACTCATACTTTAATGTGCAGTAAAATTTTGCTTTAGAAATGTGCTTCTTTCCCCAGAGTTAATATGCCAGTTTATTGTAACTTTCAAAGATCTGTGGTTCTTGTGAAAATAGTCATTTAAGGAAGATCAGGAAATCAGAGTACAGATTTAAATAATTCAGGGACATCTCACTACCAGTTGAGAGTTCGCTTTTAAATCTGTCCATTCATCTTGATAAAGACCTTTTACGGGACTACAGTGTTCCATAGTAATGGTATTCCTGCATATGTACGTATTTTAGATCCTCCTGCAAGCAGGAACTCGCGAAGAAGACATCATTGGCTTATCAAAGCCGCAAGCTGACCGAAGTCAGTCTCCTAGATTCATATATAACGTCCATGATTATGAATTGTCAATTGTCAACAACACTGTAACTAGAAGACATACATTAATCTTGGAGTGACTCGAACTCGGGACCTTATGATTGAAAGGCACCGGCGTTAACCACTGAGCTAACACTTCCTAACACTAACACTCCCTAACACTAATACTAACACTAACACTCCCATATGAATTATATTCATATGAAACAAGATAAAATGATGGTTATGTGAATTTGTATGACTGAAAAATGAATGTGTTGCAAAAATTTAGTAATTCAAAACTGTACATCCTATTAACACTTCAGCCATTTTTTTTCATGTTTTTTACTATGCATGCACACTTTTAGCCATGTTAAGATTTTCCCTGCTCATGGTTTCATTATATTCACAGAAAAATTAAATAAATAATTACAATTGTGATTCTTTCATTTTCATGACAAATTTCGACTTGTCAAAAGCTAATTTAATCAGCATGCAGTTGACTAGTTTCCCCACGTCAAACAAATCAGATACATCGTCAAATTAAGTCAAACAATCTGCGCGGTCAGAGTCAACTCGCGTCAGTAGAAATCAGTATGAAGTCATGTAGGTGTAGCATGTATTCCTATGTGTGTCAGTGTTTTGGTAAATCAAGCATAGTCTACTAAATACATGATATTTCCAAAATGCCTACCAGACTGCTGGATATTCACTTGACCTGGCATTATTTATGTTTGCGTCAATAAACAGATATATAAAGGACGCTATGCATTCTGATTGTAGCCATTGCCTATGTATGCTAAGGGAGAAGTTTGGTTTTTCCTATCATTAACTGTTGTTTTTAAACTGTTGTTTTCAGAATCCTACAGCTGCGTACAGCTGCTCTGATCAAAGACATGCGCTTTATTCTAGAGCCACTTGCTCAGTTGAGATCGAGTGAAGAATAAGTGTCTTTCATAAGTGACATACTTCCGTGGCTGACAATAAGTCTTAAATTTCTGTTTAATTTTGGCCAAGTTCAGTCTGTCCTCCTCTTTCTCGAACTTGAATGTGTTATAACTCAAATTAATCGATTTTGAAGAAACGAACATTAGATCTTTTTTTTTTACCATTACACATTACGTATATACCGCGCGTTTAGAGAGTTCCGTATCGGGGTAAAAACTTTAAGGCCACTCCAGGTCAAGAATTACCGATAGTATATATCACGTGAAAGGGAACCTTTCTACTTTAATGTGGTACTAACCGGACTTCTCATTTAGGTCGATAACTCAATTTAAACGATTTTGAAGAAACTAAACAATACCTTTCATATTTATGCACTAAATGAACAACACACACACGACCGCAGTGGCAGTACCTTGTGTCATGTCTTACTGTCATTTTTCTCTTATTGGCTGCTGTTAGTGTTGGCTGCTACCTTCAATGAGGCCGTTCTACATGCCAGATATAAACTTTATTGATTGGCCGAAGTGGGACAAGGCCCACCTTCACACATCATGCAACGAGATTTCTCGCGACCACTACGACGTTGTCACAGAATGTTAGCACCAATCAAAATAGAGCTCAGAAAAGGTTTAGGGTTTCAGCCAATCGCAGGCATGTCCTGGATAAACAACATGTCTGCGCCCTTGTGTAAACTTATGACGACCCCGGTTTCAGTGGTGTACATGAAATTACGTTCGTAATAGCCAAGGCCTATACGCTTACAGTCACTATATTACGCTGAACAACCAAGTGAAGCCTTCAGTTCCTATTTTGAATATGAACGCAATGCATTTGTGCCCGGTGACTGTTCTTAGGAATACCAAGTAAAAGTGGTCGGATTTGCACAGAATAATGTTATTGCGTTACTTGACAATTCGTCCACACTGAGACTGGAGTAGGCTAGGCCCTAATAATTAAATAGGAAAAGGCCTAACACTTAATGTTAAAGTTTACAGCTCGTATGGCACCTGCACCTAATTATCTGAAAACGAAACTCATGATGAGGGACCTGTTGAAGATTCGTGTGGATCTTCCAGGCAGGTCTAGGCTATATGATGTTTCTTCTCCAGTCTATGTTTGTTCAAACAAGAGGATATTAATTAGGCCGTCGCTATTCTTACGACTAGTTGTAACAATAATCTATAAACTATTCTCACGACATCGGCGAATTCATGCGCAGTAAAGTAAATAAAGCAACTGCGCGTGTAGTAGGGGTAACCCTAACCGGAAATTATTGTTACTCATGGTTGTAAAAATAGTACTCCTGGTTGTAAAAATAGCAACTGCGCATTCGTAATCGGAAATTATTCTTACGACTCGTCATAAGAACAGCCACTTTGTATTAATTATTCCTATTTCCCCATGATATTTCAGAAATATGGTAGATTTGAAGACAAACAATGGTCTGTTTGAGATGTTGAAATGCAATGGTCTCCAACTGTGTAAACTCATTGAACTTCAATAGGCCTGTACATGTTATGATATTCGTTGCAAATT
>KN887462.1:5317-17454 GCA_000934455.1 Apostichopus parvimensis | reverse complement strand
GGAGAGACACACTCAAAATGTTCTGCTCAGTATGTGCGGTAGACATGCTGACGGAGTTACAATGTGAAGGCTGGTTGCAATGGAACCCCCCCCCCCCACACACACACACACCCTCCCAGTGGTAACACTTCAAAGATCAATATGCCGGTAAGTTTTCCTTTTCCTTCACAAAAATAGTAAAGTACAACCTTTTTCTTCATAACACCTAGTCTTCGACTTTCCTTGTTTCATGCCGTGGCATCTATCCCTTTAATCCAATTTAGCACTCATTTAGCAATCAGGAGTTTGGATTGTAGCAGACTGAATTGTTTGTCGCCTTATCTGAATATTCAATGTGACAGCATCATGGTTTGCTGTTGACCGTGTCCAAAGAATGCAATAGCTTTGTGACATAGTTGTCACAACATCAAATGATGTTATAGCATCACAGGCAATTGGGTTCATCTAATAATTTTAAATTATTTTATGATAGGGAGCACCATGACAAGATTTCAGTCTCTTCCGTAATAATGAAAATGTCAAGAACAGGGATTTTCATCCATCTGTCAATAATAGTTAATGAAATAAACAATCAAATACCATTATTAATTGCGACTTGTGTTTATTGAAAGCACCAAGTACAGTCCTCTTGTTGCAATGTCACCAGATTGAATTATTGCATTTATTCACCAAATATATGCTATGATATCACTAGAATAACAAAAAAAATCGCTGCTTTTCCCAGCAACTAGATCGCAAGTAGAAATAAGCAAGCACAAAGCACATACTTATTCTCTGATGAAACACAACCAGCTATGGTATTTCCAAGATACATTTAGCAAATTGGCATGGCAAGGTACTGTGAACCAGAATGAAAACATTTCATTGTTCCTTGCTGCTGCTCATTGATTTGGTAAACAGGGAACACTCCTAGTATGTAATGATGAAGCAAGATCAATAATTGCCTTACGAAGCCACACCTCGTCATAAATACACACGTTATCAATTGCAACACACATCGCCATGTGTAGGCTACCTATCAATAACACACTCACCTCTGATGAAACTGTGACTTATGATTGTCTACTGTAGCTATTGCAATCTGAAGATTGAGGTTTAACCCTGTGACCTCATTAATATTCATGATATGAGCACCAAAATCAATATGTTTTATCAACTAATTATGGACCACCCACCCACCCACCAAGTATGGCATTGATCAATCTTTCCCTTGTTGAGTTATCGAGTTTTACATTGAGTTTTACAGTACCTAAATGAGTAAACATCTAAGAATGTCTGAAAAGGTAAAATAATAACTGTATTTATGGACAGTATTTAACTTATCACAATTGAGTATTGGTTCAAATGCAATATGCCATACTGCAGCTTTAAACAATTACATAGACATAAGCCTGCAAGACCAAGAAATATGCCTCCTCCCAACCTATTGCCGATTCAGGTATGTACAGTATGCCTTCATTATTAGCAATCATGGCTGGTGAAAGACATAAAAATTAAAAAACTAGTAAAAATTAAAAAATTTCAGTTGGAGCGTCCAGCCAAATCAGTCCCCATGTGATTACTGTCATGTCTTTCTGCTACTACTGTTCTCATGAAACTTTCTCTATGAGGCTTCTTATGCCCTTGAACATGTCTCTTGACATAAATAGAATGAAAAAATTAAAAGGTTTCAACACAATATGCATGAAAATATGAGTGTGATGTCGGGTATTTTGTGTGAAGTATTTGCCAGTTTGCACACTTTTGGCAAAAGTTTTGCTCACTGCCATAAGTGGAATAATTGAATTTCTTCTTGTATAATGTCTGAAAATTTTGCCAACAGATGATTGAACGAACACAGGCCCAGTGACTAAACTGATAGTCTGGGAGCCTGTCACATATGGTTTCACCCCATTTAGCACAGAAAGTTTGACCCCTTAAAGTTACTAAGACCATCTAGGTCATTCACAAAAAAAATTGTCAGCTCAACCCCATTGGTCGGGTTTGGACCCCAGACCCCCTGAAAAAGACCCCCCGGACGGGTTAATTTCACCCCATCTAGCCCATGGACCAAACTTTGTCAGAAGGAAGTAGTATGGCTGTACATTACAAAAAAGGCAAAACTGACAAAATTCCTGGTCGGGAAGGGGTTGTCATACCCCCCACTAAGGTCACCCTCACCCACCCCCAAAAGGCGTATTGATTCCACCCCATCTAGCCCATAGACCAAACTTTGTCAGAAGGAAGTAGTATGGCTGTACATTACAAAAAAGGCAAAACTGACAAAATTCCTGGTCGGGAAGGGGTTGTCAGACCCCCACAAAGGTCACCCTCACCCACCCCCAAAAGGCGTGTTGATTTCACCCCATCTAGCCCATAGACTAAACTTTGTCAGAAGGAAGTAGTATGGCTGTACATTACAAAAAAGGCAAAAAAGGCAAAACTGACAAAATTCCTGGTCGGGAAGGGGTTGTCAGACCCCCCACTAAGTCACCCCCAGTCGGGTTGATTTCACCCCATCTAGCCCATGGAGCAAACTTTGGCAAAAGGAAGTAGCATGGCAGTATGTTACAAAAATGGAAAAACTGACAAAATTGTTGGTCGGGAAGGCGTTGTCAGACCCCCACAAAGATTACCCTGACCCACCCCCCAAAAGGCGGGTTGATTTCACCCCATCTAGCCCATGGACCAAACTTTGTCAAAAGGAAGTAGTATGGATGTACATTACAAAAAGTGTAAAACTGACAAATTTCCCAGTCTGGAAGGTGTTGTCAGACCCCCACAAAGGTCACCCTCACCCACCCCCAAAAGGTGTGTTGATTTCACCACATCTAGCCCACAGACTAAACTTTGTCGAAAGGAAGTAGTATGTCTGTACATTAAAAAAACATTAAAAATCTGACAAAATTGCTGGTCGGGGAGAGGTTGTCAGACCCCTACAAAGAGCCCCTACCCAGTGTCTTTTACCCATGAACAGAGATGATAAACATATAAACATAATTATTACAAAAATAAATAATTAATGATCATATTTATGAGAGGAGATATTCTAAGTAATTTAAAAGAGCCTTCAATGTCCATTATGGCTTGCCTTTCTAAATTGCTTCATCTTTTTGGGTGACAACCGGTCCAAAGTTGCTAGGCAAGGAAGTGACTGAAACACAATGATGCTCCTGTTTTTGGTAATTTAGATTTTTTTTTACTATAGCACCTAAGTAAAAACTATGGGTAGGCATCCCTGGCCTAATAAACAAACTGATATAGATGAGAATCTTTTGGGAGGAGTTTCTCCTGCCTTTTGCAGGAAATGTTTTAATTTATAAGACAAGACAAAGACCCTCTTTGTCTTATGTCTGTATTACAACCTTGCCCACATCCTGTTATGTGACCATAGTTGGTCCTCCACTTTCACCAAATTTCTCTATTCCCACATTCTCTTATGGTTCTGTTCTTGTGGAGTGAAGGGTGTATATGATTAAGTCAGATTTAAGCAGTTAAATGGAAGGGCATATCCCAAAAATATTGTGAGCAATACTTAAAGGCAGCAGATTGTATTTGTTTCCCCGCCCTTTCATTTTTCTATAATACTCATAATTCCTTCTCAAAAGTCATGTTAAATTTTGATAGTTTTTTTTTTTGGCAGATGATTGTTTGTTGTATTCATGTAAAACATAAGACCTGCTTTAATTAATGGCCTGCAACCCAGTTATCTGCTTGGTCCCATAATATATGGTGTTACAGCAGAGGTGGAACAAAAAAATATTGGGGACCCTTTGGCATATTAGATATCGTTAGGAACATTCTTCTAATTTCTGAAGCCTTTTCAAATAGTTATAGATATGCCAGGTATATAATTGGTTAATCAAAGAAGTTATTTGGGGGAGGCTTGGCCACTCAATTATATTATTGAAGCTGCCCCCCCCCCTCCCCTGCTTCAGCTGTTTTTGTGTTATGAATGCATACTTTCCTTGTGCAATTGTTTTCATTTCATTTTTGGCGTTTCCTTAAATATGTATCCTATGGGTTAGATTTCTAGTAGCTCACATTGTACTATTGCAACCAATAATTAAGTACTCATATTGTTTCTTTTTAAACCTACAATTGGTAACATGCCAGTTTAAAGATTATTTGGTTAAAATCAAGGAATATTTACAAAATCTGGAAGTTTAATTTGATTTACATCATGGGTGAAAAGGCAGTATTTTCCTCTTCAAATAACAGTATTGGTAATTATGTGTCTTGTGTTAATTTCCAATGAGGTACCTATGGTGAATGCCAGTTTAATTAGTTACTTACTCTGTGAACATTTTGTTAAATGTTTTCCATTTCTGTTGAAATATTTAAAAAGAATCTTGCAGATTATCTGCAATTTGCCAAGGAATTCAAAAATGCAGTGCTGATTTGATCCTTAGACTTTAATACCTTTTTGATATTTGTAATCTTAACATAAAATCCACAAGACATAATGAAATGTAACAGCTATTTTGAACATTTATTTTTATATCTAATAATTTTCACATTTTGAACCCAAATTTGGTAAATCAATCTTGATAGGGGCTTCATAACAGCGGTTTATTTGTCGAAAATCCTGTAACTGGTAAGCTTTACCTTAGCAATTTGTTTTCAAATCACACTTTACTTAGAATACTTGCAGAAGAGGTGGATCGATAAGATGGACACAACAGAAATATGCAAGTGACGTGATGGTGAACAATGGCAGAGACGTACTGTATCATAGGAACTAATCAAAAAGACAATATAGACTTTTAAGAATAACCATTTGTATATTAAAATCTTTAAAGCGCATTGTGCCCAATAACTGAAGGGCCTTAAAACTGAGTGAGGCCATATTTGCCATGTTTTTCCAAATGCAATGTTTGGTGGGGTTCTAGCTGTAACTATTTCCTCTTTTGTGGATGTTTTTTCCCTAAATTAAACTTACCCGTTCTTGTTATTATAGTTTTCCATTACTGTTTGTCATATTGATGACACAAGTGTGGTAATTGCCAGTCCAAGCAATCATGTTGAACAAGCAAACTTATTCTACCAACATGAACTGGGGCTGGTCCTGTTGAAAGCATCTTGTTATTTTCTACATTTTTCATGCAAAGGAATCTGCTTTACAAGTGTCAAAACCTTTAATATTTAACATTTGTTCCTGATTCTACATGTATGTATGTATTTCATGCTTTTACGGTATATGTTACACAAATACAAAAGTGGCCCATGTGACAATAATGGGCACATCTTTGCTTTCAGACCATTTGGTAAGTTTTTCCATGTTTTATAATACAATGTCTTGAATACTTTTTTTAAACAAAATTCTGGTCTATGATCAGATTGCGTGAATTGAATTGGCTGGGTGGGGGCACCTTGTGGGGGGTCTGACAACACCTTCCCGACCAACTATTTTGTCAGTTTTTCCATTTTTGTAACATACTGCCATGCTACTTTCTTTTGCCAAAGTTTGGTCCATGGACTAGATGGGGTGAAATCAACCCGCCTTTTGGGGGTGGGTCAGGGTAAACTTTGTGGGGGTCTGACAACACCTTCCCGACCAACAATTTTGTCAGTTTTTCCATTTTTGTAACATACATCCATGCTACTTCCTTTTTCCAAAGTTTGGTCCATGGGCTAGATGGGGTGAAATCAACCCGCCTTTTGGGGGGTGGGTCAGGGTAATCTTAGTGGGGGGTCTGACAACCCCTTCCCGACCAGGAATTTTGTCAGTTTTGCCTTTTTTGTAATGTACAGCCATACTACTTCCTTCTGACAAAGTTTGGTCCATGGGCTAGATGGGGTGAAATCAACCCGCCCGGGGGTTCTTTTTCATGGGGTCTGGGGTCCAAACCCGACCACTGGGGTTGAGCTGACAATTTTTTTGTGAATGTCCTAGATGGTCTAAGTAACTTTAAGGGGTCAAACCTTCTGGGCTAAATGGGGTGAAATCATATGTGACAGGCTCCCAGACTAGTATGGCAACTGTGCGATATTGCCTATGGAGGTGGAGTGTGTTTGCAGCCACGAAGTGGATAATTTTGCGAAGCTTCTTTTCTCCCCAGGAGGCTGTTTAACAGTAATGAACACACGACGTTCACTTAAACAAAAAACGATACAAAATATAAAGGACTAATATAAAATCCACTCTCTGCTGCATTCGTCATATTTGGAAAATTGTTCGAAGATTACTATATTCAATTCAGGAATTAATTAAAACCGAGTCAAAGAGGTTCATTCCCCCGTGATAGCTTACAAGCAGTCTCGCAACTTAATGTCGATCCTCGTCCGCACCTCTCTACCTCCCCCACAAGGTACGAACCCCTCTGGCAACAAAACAATGTATATGGTAGCATACGCCCATTAAAAGACACTTTGACTTATAACACTAAATCACAAGAGTAATGTGGCCTCTAAGTCTAGATAGAAGTTCACACTAGCTCAACGCTACCCATCAGTGGATAGCTTTTCATGGCACCATCAATTTTCCGTATCATGACCATAATTATACATGTTATATATTAAAATCAAATGCTACAGTTAAATATAGCTCAATCGTCATCGCAGGTCCGGATGACCAATTATTCTAATCGTTGAACGTCTTTTGTTTTTCAGAAACATAAACGGTATCGGAAATACGTACGAAAAGATGCATGAAGTTGTTAAAGCTAAGCTGGTCTTTCATATCCTACCTATCTTTTAGCCTGACTATTATCGTGGTTAGTTGATAAATAGAATAATCCAGAGCTTTTTCTCAAATGTCCCGAAAAGTGCAACACAATACTTCATCATTACATATACTCATATGAATTACAGGTAAACAGTTGAAATGATATTTGAAAATAATTCAAATTTACAATTTTGTTTCTCCTCGCGATGTTTATATGGCATTTGTGTAATGTGAGATGAAAAATAATATCCTCTTATTTATGATAGGGAGGAATCAATTCTTTCACCACTCATTCCTAAAAATGTAATATTCGTTTTGACAATGTCATACTATAGATATAGATATAACGGACACTTGAAACGGTTTTACAACTTGATATCGATATCTGTTAAGTAATATATCACGAAAAGCCACTCTTACCTTGAATGCTTGCTAGTGGACAAGTTAAACGACCACTCACATATGATTACAGGCTGCGTCCAATTTACGTACACTTAGGCAGTTAGTAGATAGCAGTATACCATTTACGCATGGAATATGGTGTGGCTATAATAGTCCAACTTACAGCGTACAGTACTTGATGTGGCATACAGTGAGAACTATGTACACCAAAGGAACACACTATATAGACGTACATCCGAAGAAGGAAATAAAGCAGCCATGGCACGCCATATATGTACAGTGTAGCAGTTATGGCTGGGGGTGATATCAAATAAGTTTGGAATACGTTTACAACTTAATCACTCATGCGATGAGGTCATATCGTGTTCGTGGTTTCCTTTATGTTTTGGTGCCATTCAGTGTTCTCAACAATTGACAAACATCTTACTTGCACATTGCACTAAATTACACACACACACACATATATATATATATATATATATATATATAAGATGTAATATAAGATGTAATATAAGATGTTTGTCAATTGTTTGGAACACTGAATTGTTTTAGTTTGAAGAATACTGTATTTAGAAATCACATCTTCACAATGTGTCCACTAGAAGTAAAAAGCTGTTGTAAATATTTCAGAGTGTGCACAATTTCTTCCTCTGGTAATATCAATAACATTTACATGCAACTAAAGTAAACTTTTCATTCAATATGAGGGGGTGTCCTTCCTTTTGTTAAAAGAATTTCATTAATGGCCCTTACAATGGTGATGGTTGGGTCATAATATCAACCAGTTAATATTTTGCATATACTGGAAACAAAATGGCAACGTTAGATGTAATATCCGTTGGTACCTACCTATATTTTACAATGCAACCACAATATAACCAATTTACATGTAGGGGTTACTTTGTTTCTAAATATATAAGATAAAAGGAGTAGTTCTCTTCCGTTGACACCCCCGGCTTTCAAAGAATCACAATAATTGTGGAAAGTGTTATTTTGGTTCGTCAACTCGTGTTTATCATTTAAGTTGATCATTACATCCAATGGAGTGTTCTGTTGTCCTCCCAACTTTTGCTGTAAAGTAATCGTTCTCCCCAAAAGTTGTAGTCTTGGATCCAGGAATGTTCACCACATCGATAACAGCTGCCGAACCATTGTGGCCCATAAGGATCAAAAGACTTCCTAATCGGAGAGCTTTTATGCTGCTCAAATTTTTCCACTACCTTGCATGCACCCTGTTGGAAAACTGGAAATCTGTCATTAAATGATTTTTGTTGTACTGTTCCGATGTTCCGCCAATCGAAGTACGAGTTATACAAACTCTCGTTTCGACCTACCACCAGGATATAATTTGCTAATTCCTCCATCGATTTGTAATCGTCCGCGTGTATATAAGAATGAGGTGGCATATATTTATCATATTCTTCCTTAGTTCCACCTAGTACGATAGGGACAGACTCCCATGTCTGTAGGGCATTCCACACCTTCTCAGACAGATATTCGCTACAACAACTATTTTCTAAACTCACATGAAATTTATATTTCTTCAACACACCTTTGGCGATGTCTCTATTTCTCGAGATCGTGGCATTCCCACATACCCCATACATGTCAATAGGAATCAATTTGTTAAGGTCCTTAACAAATTTGGTCCTATCCCATACTAATCCTTTGCAGTGTCGCGACGAAACCCAAGAGGCAAATTTGGGCTTTATTTGATACCAATTCATACCTCAAAACATACCAAGTTAACATAAGCGCCTACGTAACTATGTTATTAAAACACAGGTATTGTTCTAGTCATAAAGAATGGTCGAGTGTAATCATATTCTCGTTAAAAATTAGTTTCAATCAAACGTCTCTCCATCCGCGACTACTTTTACAGCACAGGAAATGATTTCATTACTTCAGAAGTCTGTCATATTGTATTAATTCTCGGTTACTAAAAATAGTCGGTGATGATTAAGTTATGTTTCTATGTATAATATTATGTTAGGTGTGTTGGGAGATTCTAAATTGCCTACAAGTTACTACCTGGTGACGAGTGTGAAAGATTTGGACACTGAGATTTGGACACTGAGTACAATTTGGTGTCCTTGAGTACATGTGCTCATTCTTTTAACCTGGCACTCTTTGTGTATATTATCGTATAACCTAACTAAGTTTCATTAAGATGTTATTCTACAACTATTTGATATTTGGTAGTGTTTTCTCAATGATAGTTAAGCTCAAGGTTATTGTCTTGTTTTCATTTGGAACATGGATAAATAGTCCAAGGTGTGTCCCATGAAATATATGGTAGTACATGTAATTCATATTGCTGTTGTGAAATATTATCGTAGTATTGTCATACATGTTAAAGATACTTAGATAGTTGGGCGCTTTTCCACGCGCTGTACTTTCCTATTATTCTGTATGCATTAGTTAATAGGTTTGGACCATGTGTTTTAATCGTTTGAGGTTAGATGCAGCTCACCAAAGATGAGGTGATCGGCTAAATATCGTCGACTCATTGATTGATTATGATGAATAGTTATGGAATGGTCATTTGGATACTTCTTTTATAATAATTGTTAACACTTGTTAATGGATAAAGAGGTGGTAATATAGTGCCAATTCATCTGTGTATTCCTAATATTATATTCTCATGTTTTGAGGTGCATGAACAAATAACTAAAGTTATGCACGTGATCAATCCTTCTGACTGTGTGACATAGACATGTATCTGTGCTCAGGTGTTTAGTACAAGCACTAACATAATTTTATAGTGTTGTACATGTTTCTAATCCGGTTCTAATATCTAATTTATTTCAAATATTTCAGAGGTTATATCCCCTCGGTTAATAAATCGACAGTAACTCTAATATCTATAGTCGCCCTTATTACTGTAACCAATACTAATCGACGATCTTACTCATCTTGTCCTCTTCCTTGTTCGTGCGAGTCCCTTCACTGGTGCTACAACCATTGTCATAGTTTTATTTGAATTCTACAACCATATTTTATTTTACCATTGTTAAGGTAGCTGGTTATTACCGGCTACTTTAGTTTCGCATTCATATCAACGTCCTTTTCTCTCATTGTTTTGTGACATGGTGTAAGAGAGGGCGACAAAGGCAATTTATAAGGCATCAAGTTTCCACGAAGATGGAAATTGCAACATAATTAAGGAAACAACGCCGAACACTGTTACTTCCCAGACAGCCGGCAACAATATTATGGTGTACAGTTGGTCATACATAATTGCGTGATTCAATGAAGTTAATAAGCCCGAGTGTACTGATAATGACAATATTAGATTACATTGTATGCAATGAATATACATCTAATTGCATCGTGTATGGCTCCCCCTATGTTTAAGCTCATTATCGTCTGGACGATACAGGTTGTAATGTAGTTTATATCGGGTCTCTTAAATCCCTGTGCGATCTTGGGTTCAGAAGCCGAGTACGAGAGTGTTCAGACTGCGAAGGTGTTCTCGAGTAAGAGATTCGGTACAATTTGCACTCATGTGCTTATATTGAGTCAGCTAGATTGTCAATTCACCGATGAGGAGACATTTACATTGTATTTATTACAAATATGTCCGAACTACATACAATTGGGACATTTTCTAATTTGAAATTCATGATGATGGAATTCAGAGAATGTCGAAAACAGATATCCCACAACAACATCCCCTGAGAGTAAGGCACTTTGCAGAATTTACATGAATTTCTTAAATCAAAATGATATGCAATTTCTGAACAGGAATATTGTACTCATTGACGATTGAAAGAAATTATTGTATCTGTACTTCACTGTTGTGACCTCAAGAGTCAAATGAGTTTCAACAGCTATATTTGTTGTTTTAAATATTTACAAATATAAAACTAGAAATAATATGGGTTTACTTTTTTTCAATCTTTCCGTTGAACACAAACACTAGTATTTGGGCTCATATCAATAAGCAAATGTGAAATGTGTGTGTTAGTGATCATTCCGACCTGTGCAGATATATGTAGATGATCATTGCTCGTCTTCACTTTGGTGTAAAAACACATCGAAAGACAAGCTACAGTAGCAGACTCTACATTTAGGCTAACTTTCCATTGTCATGGTAAAATCATGAAATATTGCAGTCTGTGTCATACTAGTATCTGCCCCATCATAGTTCTCTCGAGTCTCATATATAGTGTATTAAATTTATTCGAAACTGTTGAGGTACTTTTTTTCAATCTTTCCGTTGAACACAAACAAACGGAATTTGGGCTCATATCAGTAAGCTAATGTGAAATGTGTGTGTTAGTGATCATTCCGACCTGTGCAAATATGTACATCATTATTTGTCTTCACTTTGGTGTAAAAACACATCGTAAGACAAGCTACAGTAGCAGACTCTACATTTAGGTTAACTTTCCATTGTCATGGTAAAATCATGAAATATTGCAATTTGTGTCATACTAGTATCTGCCCCATCATAGTTCTCTCGAGTCTCGTATATAGTGAATTAAATGTGTTCAAAACTGTTGAGGTGGACAGACAATTTCATTGAGACATTAATAAACTTATCAAATGAGCAAGGAACTTTTCCCCATAAATCGAAATAGTCCAGGAGAATAAATTGGGGTTAGAAATTTATCAGAGCTAAACGTAAGCCTAGCTTAGGCCGAAATAGTCTTAGATTATTACTAATAACTGAACATTTTTTTTCTATCTTGATCCTGGATTGGTAGTCATAAGTTAATATGTCAGTGTAAAATCAGCTTGCAGTATAGTTAAGAATCTGTATAAATTTCTATGATTAAGAAGTTGAAAATAGTGGTTAGTATACTCTGCTATTTTTAAAATTTTGAATTGTAGTTCTAACGTTGTATCTTATACGTTATGGGTCTATCTTAGGTATTCCGCTAGGTGAACGTTACTACTTATCGATAACATATGATGAAGTCTCGCGGAAGTGGTGCTTATATCATAGTAGCGAACATTGTTATATAATAATTAAGGAGTGTTAGCTCAGTGGTTAACACCGGTTCCTTCCAATCATTAGGTCCCCGGTTCGAGTCACACCAAGATTAATGTATGTCGTCCAGTTACAGATTTGTTCACAATT
>KN887461.1:48649-75480 GCA_000934455.1 Apostichopus parvimensis | reverse complement strand
TTTTTTTTTTTGCTTTCGTTTTTTTAAACCAAGAGGATATTGATGTGTTTTAAGTACACAGATTGAAGTGAGAAATCGGTACTAATGAATATTGATGAATTTTAAAGAATATGCATAGCATTATGGCGCTTGAAGTATTTGCAGGACAGAGCAGAAAGAGAGACTTCAGTAATTCTCGTACACGAGCGTATTTGTACACAGCTTTCTAACAATGATCCCACTTACACAAGTCCTGTATTAAAATAAATTTAACAATGCTGGTCACAGGTAATATGTACACTAGCAAATTTGCCAGTATGGTCTTCCAATCCATTGCCAGGATTCATACCTACCTGTCCAAATGTTCCAATCATGTTACCATAGACATCCCATACTTGGAGACTTAAATCATTGGAAGCAGAGAGTATCAGGACACGTTGGTGTTTGGTACAGATGTGAAGATGACTGATTGATTCAAGATGCGGTTGCCATGACGACACCAGGGCTGGAAGGGAAGAAAATACAAGTGTCTTTAGAGAAGACAGTTGAATAATTAAAACACTCACTAGATTTTCAGATGTGGACCATATAATCGGTCTGCATAAATTACAGAACCAATCTCTAATCGTTTTGCTTTAGTACATGTCTGTTTCACTGAACACATAGTGAAAATCATTGTCCCATCTTTATCAATACAAATTTACTTCTGGTAAGAGAGGATTACTAAACTTGAGGAAAGGCCTGATTGACTAAGAGATGGCAAAGTGAGTGTTCATATAAACTAAATCATTATACCGGGTGGAGAAGGTTGAACAGTTTCCTCCAAACAGTAATCTTGAATATTCCAGACTCTCATGAAGCCATCACTATCCCCGGTGACCAGAAACTGACCTTGTGGATCAGCTGCCATCACAATGAAGGAAACTGAAGATACCAGAAATAAAATGTTAAAGAGCTTGGTTAATCAAACATCAGAACAAAAAAACAAATAATCTCTGTAAATTTCAATCCTTTTCTTGACAACAAAACAAAAACAAAAAATTAAAAAGTATTGTAAAAATTCACTTATCAATGCATACATTATCTCAAATTCTTGAAGGATTGCCAAAAAAAGTAGGAATTTGCCAATCTCTTGTAGGGTAAAAAGTGAAAAACATGTTGACCATCAATTTCTTGAAAGTTTGCAAAATATAACACACCATTTTGCAACTAATCCGACTAAATGACAGGACACACATCCTCTGGAGGGTTGCCTGGATTATGAAGGCCGCAATTGCGGACACCAAGTAAAACAGTTTGAAATACTCACGATCTAAAGTACCAGAGGACTTTCAATTTTTGGGGCATTAAACAAGAAAATGTTAACTTTCTTAAGGTACACACCATCAGTCCCTTATAACCACTTACCATGCTCATGTGCTTGAAATTCTCCGATCAGTTGGTTTGTGTTACTGTTCCAGAATCGGACCCAACCGTTACTTCCGCAAGATATCAGGTTAGCTCCCGTGACAGACCTCCTGTTCTCTAGAAAGATTAGCCTGGTCAAAAAGGTTTCAGCCTGGGGTGGGGGGGGGGTAGGAGGAACAGAAGAGGGTTATTTTGAAAAGTCATCAGTTATTGAAGCAAGAGCAAAGAACAAAGTCAAATTGTCAAAGATACTTAATAAATTAATTGTTAATTTTAGTATGAAAGTATTGTCATAAATCACTTTACTTTTTAACTGAAAGGGTTAACATTACAGCACTCACCTGGCTGTCATCACCACTTTCGTTCTCAGCTGGTATGAGGTTATCATCTTCTGTCTCAGCAGCTGACCTTGGACTGTCGGTGTCTGGATCAACCGTTGCATCATGGAACTGTAAAAAATCCATTATGAAAATTCAGAAAAAATAGAAAATATTTCCTACAATGGTTAGAAGAAGTTTTGGATATTGTTCAGGATAAAACCACAGTTAATAGGTCAATGGTTTATTTTTTTTAATGTTTGTTGCAAATACTGTCATTACTGCCATCTGAAATATTGGCAATTAGCTCTAGATCTACCAAGACTTGTAGTTTAGCATAACCTACTTTTGCATATAAGAATCAGGCAGTTCTTGTTATTCTTGATAAAACTAATTAGTAACAAATCTGCAACTAGTTTGGGTGACACTTTATATAGCATCTGTGAAGAATATTGACGATTTACTTATAGAGAGAAATAGTCAGGTGAAAAATGGTTATGTAATTTCAATAATGAAACACAAATGTTTTAATACCATACATAATCATTGAGCCAATATCAGTATGTCATAAAGAAGAAGCAAAAGAAAACATGCAAAAAAGTACTCCAAAAAGTGACCATGTTTTGATAAAAAGACAACATTATTAACTTAATAGGTATCATTTAAATACGAACGACAAGTGTTCTTGAGACTCACTGATTTTGCTTTGAGTTTCCTGTTGACTCGATGCCTCAGATGTCGAGAGGCGATCTCAGATCCTGTATTCCAGATAACAATCTCTCCGTCGTAGCTCCCCGTGGCCAAGGTGTGAGGTCCAATGAAAGCAGCGCAGAGTATATCATCTCGATGCTCCTGTGGCAGACAACAACATCTTCTGATGAGTTATTACCTTTACATTATTCACAGATTGTTAATGTAAGTCAAGATAAAATTAAAACAGGCAACATAGAAAGTATTACTCTTCCCCTCCCCTCCCCACTCCCCCACCCCCCCCCAAATGTTAGCTGATGTTGGCTAGAGTTTCCAAGGAAAGTTTTCTTGAGGTGCTGACCATTAAGCATTATTGCTAAACGTCAAGAAGATGCAGTGAACAGATTCACTCAGGAAGCTATGCACCGAATGGCAGTAGAAAAGGTGTCAAAATTCTGACCATTTGTTACTGGGTTTTTATAATGGTATCTCCAGCCTTATAAGGAAGAATATACTGATTTACCTTAAGGCATATTAAAGAGTTATAAATATTTCATGATCACATTTTGACTAAATAATGCACTAGTCGAGAGTGAAACTAGAGGCAAGTGGAATATGGTTCATGTTAATTCAGTAATTAATTGAAAACAGCTGGTTTTAAATTAAACTATAATGAAAACGAGTAACAAATGACTTGGTAAGATTTTTTGAGTCAAAGCTTGACCCTGTTATTAGAGAATTAAAGATGTAATAAAACCCAAAAAACATACCTGTCCACCTTTCCATTCAGAAGGATCAACGAAAAATGGGCCGATCTGCTGATTTCTGAACACTGTGATATACCTGCATATTAAAAATAAAAAACCATGTCTCTTTTCTAATGAAGTTAAGGTACAGGCAGATTTGCACCTGCACAGAACTGCTGGGTTAGAGGTGCCTAATGTTGGGGAGGGGGGGGGGGGCATGCTAAGGTACTGCTTTCATCTTGATCGCAAAAGGGGCTAAGTTTGTCCAAGACATCAAATGCACCACTTGTTTCAAGACCCTATGCATTCTTGGTGGCATCGATGAATAGAACTAATTTATGCCACAGTCTGCCCTTGGGTATAACTCATAGAAACCATTACATTATGCAAATTAGCACTGAGGTCTTCCTCTACAGCTGCATAGGTTATCCTAAACAATCATTTTTATTGATCACAGAAAACTTTCATAGCTGCTTTTACGTGCATACGTAAAACTTAACAACCTCCTGTTTGACCTGATCGAATCTATTCATTTTCTGAAAATATACCATATTAGGAACTGCTTTAGGTTATAGATATAACAGTCTATCATATCTGAAATATTCATTACTACTGCCTAAGGAAAAAACTTACCACTCACAATTTTTTTTATATTTGTTTCAATGTCATGTTTGCAATAATGCATATTAAATACTTCTCAATTAAAAGAAGGTCAATGTTTCTACACCCTTTCTCTATTAAAACGGGATGAAACAAAAATTATTCTTAAAAAAGATAACTTTTTCCACAACTTTTCAACCAACTAACCTGTCCCATCCAAGCACAATAAGAGAACGCTTCAAAAGGAGTATGTGGGATATTTCTACGGCCTGACCACGGCCAGCATTGAGAATATGATGGCAATGTCCATTAAAGTCCCAAATCTGTAGATTAAATACAAAGACGTTTTCCAAATATATTATATATATATATATATATATATATATACACACACACAATAAAACGTATCATCTCCTTGACCAATATCAGTATCAGAGCCCACAACCTTGTGGTGGTACACTGTGAAAACATAATCTAATTTTCAACTGTTAGGGAAAGCAATACTTTTGGAAGAAATGAAAAAAAAAAATTGCAAGTTCATAGGACAATTGCATAGCACATACTTTTACAAGACCATCAGTACTTGCTGTCAAAAGTCTGGTTTCTGTGTGATCAAGGCTCATTGTGGTGATTTCATGGTTGCCATGGCAATTCAGAAACTGTTTGACCTTTTGACCTGTGGCTAACAGCCAGATATTTACAGTTGAACCCTGACAGGAGCTTATCACCTACAAAGGAAAAACAAAGATAATTGTACTGTGCTACGTCTGTAATAAACTTAGTACAGGTCTTTAACATCTAACATTTCTTAAGTTGTATAATAACAGGAAACAGAATCTTTTTCAGACTATTATCCTACTGTTAGCCCAGAACTTGCTGTCTATTGGAAAGTTACTACCTCTCCACCAATATAAAAGCTATTTAAGCTAATCATAGCACACATTCACATCCAGCCTGTTTTAAGTAGTCCATCGTGTTTCTTTGCAGGCAACTGTAATTATACATGTTGACAACACAGGTAGTCACAAATTGTTGGATAGGTATCAAAACTCAGAAAATACTGACGATTTGTAGAAATTTCTTGAGGCTTGAAGTAAGTACAACCCTCTATGATCATGCAAGAAAAATCAGCAATCAGCATATGCATACGTCTACCCAGAGAGGACATAGAACTATTCAAACCACAAACTACAATTTTGTGTAACAAATAAGGCTATTAAGCTGAGGCATTACCTGGTCAAAGGCTGAGTTGTACAAAACACATGTCACAGGCTTCTCATGACTCAGAATACGACCCTTGACCTCTGGCTTCATCTCCATCATAGTGAGTTGATTGTTGAATGAAACAAATAGACGATTCTTCTCCTCGTGAAAGAACATCGATGAAGTTACTAACATGAAAAAGGAAACATTCCATCTTAATATTGAGGCAAGGTCAGAATTATTTTACAAAACAACCAGAATTATTAGTTTGCAACATCACAGGAAACTATTCCAAGGAAATACTGCTTTCGGTCAATATTTGCAAAACCATCGAAAAGCCTTTATCGTATAATGGTACATGCTGTTTCTTGCCAATACTGCCCCCACCAAAAACCCTCCCATTCCCCAGCCCTCCTCTTCCCCCCCCCCTTCCCTATCACTTACAGTCATGTCCTTTAGGAAACATGCCAGCAATCCTCTGCAGACAGACTTGAAGTTGTACATCCCACATCCGTAGGACCTTGTCTTTCGAGAAGCTGATGAGTTGTCCTCTTGAGAAGTTGAATTGTACGTGTAAGATGGGAGCCATGTGACCTCTCAGTAACTGAACAGTTCAAAGAAACAGAGGCAATCATTAACAAACTCATCCTCAGTCTGACCAAGTGACTGAAAATTCATATGGTTATTACTTTTTTGGGTAACTTTAAAGTCGAGAAAAGACAGGCAGTAAAGGCATAAAAAAAAGCTTATTGAGAAATAAATGCACTGATGACACATCAAGCCCTTGTAGTGAGCTGTCATCCCCCCCCCCATCCGCACCCTTGCCCCTATCCTCCACAATGATATTACCAATCCTTACACAACATGTTTGCAGCCCATCAGAGTCGAAGTCTAACACATTTCTCAAAGTACATTTTTAATAAATGTATCCTTTTAAGTGCCGTCTAAGAAAATACAAGTTTGATCACAGTTTGGGCAATTTGAAAATGCAAAATGGTAAGGAAACTGAAAAAAATAAATTAACTTTGTGCCTAAACTAGGAATAATAAAGGACGATCCATTCAGCAACCTTGGTTCTAAAGTTTGGCAATGTTTGTGGACTTGTCCATCAGTAGAATTGTCTTTTACAATATTGCAGTATGTTTCTCAAATCTGCTGTTTGTCATAACGACCATGACAATGTGAATGACATAAATGTTATCTTACCCCGACTGGCTTAGAGACAACATATGGATTCCACAGGCAAACATGATTATTAACACCAGCAGTAGCTGAGGGGGTAATAAAGAGATATTATAGTCTTTAAGTGAACCAGAGTTCACGTGTGAAAACCAATTGGAACACCTTGAATGCATTATCATGTTAGGCATTAAAGAACTAACCTTAGAATTGATATAGTAAACGAGACACTGTAGCATGAGTCCAGCAGCTGTTTCTATCAATGACCAATGTTGCAGTGGATAAGGAATATGCTATCTGTAACTCTTTTGTTTCTTAAAGAGTTCTGTGGAATTTCTGAAAGCTGATGTGATGTCCATCTTTCCAAGTTTGTTATCTATAAATTACCAGCAACTGCTAAAACAGCAACAAAGATTGGTGCCAATGTATTTGCACTTTATGGAACACAAATTTCATTGTTTCATTAAGAACCAAATTTTGAGGAGACCAGTAAAGGAAAGTCATAGAGTAACAGTACATTAGCTCTCACTGAAATGATAACAGAACAGAAATGGCAAACTTTATGGAAATTAAAATAAGGTATTACATGTCCATGTCATATAACACACACCACTTGACATTCTCTTTGTATAAAAGACACTTTGGATGGTAGAAATTGCAGACCAGAAGTGGCAGGTAAGTGCTAACAAGATTTTCCAGATCAACATGGATATGGCAAGGCAAGAGTGCTGATGTTGTGAGGCAGGTAAGTGAGAGATTGATGTAAATACCACAATCTGAAGATTAATACAAATATGAAGATATTTCATAATAATTCCATGATACCAATTATTGATAAAGAAGCTCACCAATTAAATTCAGAACCTCGTGATAATCGAATGAGTTGACACCTTGTGAGATGTGAAAAGAACTCCTGAAAAACAAAGATATAAAGCGAAGAAGTAAAAGAATGATAAAGTTAGGGACGAATTACGGAGGAGGAAGTGTAAAGGTTGGGGGTTGGGACTATTTTGTCAAAAAAAATAAAACTCACAAGTTTACTGAGCTTTTTGAAAATTAGACACAGGGGATACAATTTTACAGAGTGATAGATGTAACAATTGTTAAGTACTTAAAAAACTACCTACCCTTGCCAAGAAATATGTAAATATTACTGTATATCTTATTTTTGTGATACCTACATGTTCACCCATATGTAAGATATATGGCATTTATGCAAATGGTGTCATGTGATATTTACATCTTCATCTTCCAGTAAGATCTGCTCATATTTCATGCCGTATATAATTTCACATCATACTTAATCTTCACCCTCGAGAGAGACTTAAACGTTACTACAATACAGTGTCATGTGATACTTACGTCTTCATCTTCTGCTTGGACTTTTCTATCCATCCTAAAACCAGTGAATTCTGACTAGCAGTACAGCAGGATATGAAACAGTCCAGATGTTGGGCAAATTTTACTGCAAGAGGTTGATGGAGACCAAAAAATATGTATGTACAACATTTCATATTAGACATACAGCTAAATATTCAGAGTAGATACATCCTACATAGATTCAATATTTCTGCAACTAAAAAGACATCTTGCTTATCTACAGTTCACACTTACTAAGTGATTAATTATTTTGAAGTTATCTTTCTGAAATGATCTATTCTTAACATCCATTTTATCTCAGTATAGGAGGATCTATCCTTCCTCATTTAATGGATGTCTCAGCTAATCTTGGTCTGTTCACTACTAACGTCCACTATTTGACAATAGATCAGTCTTTTCCTATTCCTGCAGCTAGAGTTTGTAAGGCCAGTGATGTGCACAGGATTACAAGAGCTGGGTGGGAGAGATGGGGGGGGGGGTGCAAATTCCCCACAACTGAGTTAGGTAGGGTTTGAATGTAATGTTGTTGATGGACAGAGTGCAGGTGAATCAAAAGGTTTATAAACGAAGGAGGTGTGACTGTGGGTTTGTCAAATGTGGCTCCCATGTAATGGGGGCAGAATTCAAGTTTTGAGGTCAAATGATGCATTCTAAGGCATACATAGAATATAAACTAAGTCTATAATTTGGTCACCTGACTGACTGACTATGGAGGTGGCACCACCTGATGTCTAGTAATTTTGATTTCATGAACCTTGCTGTGTCCATTATTTCTCATGTCCATTTATAAAATGATAACATAGAACACTTACCTAACCGTGTCCATTCCTGATGTCCATTATGTCTTATAAGACGACAGTACTTCAATTTGTCCTTCAAGAGATGTTTGTAATTCACCTGAACTGTTTGCTCTATTAGGAAAGATAAAACATTGTTACTAAGTGAGAGCCTAGCTTATTGGATACAGAGACTGAGACTACTTTTCTAACAAAGCAAACATTGCAAATTTTTGATGCATATCTTCTGTGATTAGTAGTTTCAAACATATAGAGAACATACTTGCAATTTCATGTAATACTTCAAAGCAATGATGATAAGAAAGGACACACATCAAAAATTTAGAAACAGAATAAAGATGTGTAGTGAATCTGAATAAGATGATAATGATGGCACATAGTATTGTGTGTTCGTATGATATTATTCTTGAATCCATCTAATATTAAATTAGTATTGTGTGTTCATATAATAGTATTCTTGAATCCATCTGAATGAGATGATCATGATGGAACTTAGTATTGTGTGTTCATATGATAGTATTCTTGAATCCATCTAATATTACAAAGAAAAAATTGGTCCCTCTGATCAAACGCTTTTGGGGAATGGAATGCTGAAGTGAGTAAGAATGTGAAACACAAATCAAAACTTCATGATGTGGTAAATAAATTTGTTTATATAACTTGACCGAAATTGGGTTCTAAAACCAGCAGTTTTATGTAGATGTACCTACTTTGATGACATTCCCTCACTTTCTCATGTCACTGAAAAAATTGCTCTACACAAAAAACATATTTCACAACTTTTGCAAAGTAGAGTTAACTGAGATCACTAAATGTAATTAAAGTGCAAATGACAAAGAAGAAGAAATTTTACCGCTCTCTGACGGTCACCAAGCAATGTTTGTGTCCTCAAAAGGGTTAATACATACTACTACTTCAAATAGGCTAAACAAGGTTTAAAGGTTAAATACCTCACCTTGAGCATCCCCAGTGGGTTGCTGAGGTCGATCAAACAGAGCTATATGAACCGACGAGAACAAGAAAGCATTCACGTTCCCTCCGGTGTCGCCTACCACGAGGATTGCTTCGTTAGAGTTGTTAGGGTCATTCCTTTTGTGATGGGAAACAGAAAGAACAATGAGATAAGTAGTGCATTGGAGATTCTCTTACACAGGCTGCACTTAACCCTGTAAAATCTAGGGCTGTGTCAAGGTTCACGCTTCTATTAATGATTTATTCTTTAATAAGAAAGAAAAGGAAAACCTAAAAAGCTTGTAAGAATTGAAAAGAGTTATCATTAATCATCGCACTGAAAGGCAAACAAACACAAACTAGAGGATCAATGATTCAAATCTCAAAAGACCGAAAAAATCACAAGGACCAAACCAGAGAATTAGAAACAGCTTATAGCTCACTAAGATTTGGTTCAACTGTATGTCAAATATATAGAAGAATCAAAAGGAAAGAGAAGTTAACAAACGATTTGTAGAAATCACTTGTAGCTCTTACGGTTTGATCCTAGCAGGACCTTTTCAGAAGTAAAAGCTTCAAGCAAGCTCTTGCTTGCCTTTGCAGAACAAACTAAAGGCAACCAAATTTATTTAATTAAGCTCAATGTTTAAGCTTGAAAGTAGACATTTCCTTGAAGGCCAACACTAGCTTGAAGGTTCACAATCTTAAAGCCACAATAAGTTTTGTATTAAAGTTGTCAGTAATGTACATGAATTTAATGTTATGTTATGTACTATAATGGGTACAGTACATGAATGTGTTCATCGTGACAGCTATAGAGAAAACTCAAACAGTACAGAAACATCATACCAATACTCCATTGTGAGAGGGGTGTTGCTTAATCCAAAGACTTTATACTGACAGTGTAATTCCATCTTTGTACTAAGATCATAGATCACTGAAAAGACAAGAGACAAAAAAAAAATGTTTTTCAAAGTTTGCACAAAGACAATCACATTCTTTAGTGAGAAGCCAGACAGTGGATACATCATTCTTTTACATATTTCTGATTTTTGATTTGAAATGAAAATGCTGATTATAAAATTTGATTTTTTTTTTCTCGAGACAACGGGGAACAGGCACAAGCTCCACCAAATAACAGTATACAGCACTTATGGGTCTTAATCCTTAATGCAACAGTGGAACTTTATCCTTCACAACTTTGTGAGTCTATACCCTTGAGGAATAGTTGGCTCCTGAAGCAATTGTTAACCTGAACCCTTGAAGCAATACCAGGCTTATGTTTATCCTCTCAAGAATTGTAGAGTTGTGGGCTGTGGATGCCAGTTTGGAACATATTATTTGAGACACAACTGCTGGCATTAATCTGTTCTTACAATGCTGTGTAAAGTTAAAGAAAGTTGGCAAATCAACTTTACGAATCTAAATGATATATAACCATATGAAATTGAATTTCTGCCAATATAGTTCAAAAGCAACATCTTTTCTGGGCAATAATTGCAAGAACATTAAACATATAAAGTTTACTTCCATCAACAACTTTGGTATGATTTCTAAAACAATGAAAACTATCTTTACAAAACACTATAATTGTGCCGCATATCTAATACAATGGAAATGAAATACTTAATGGAAAATGGAATTAATAAGTAAAACGACTTACAGATTTCTTTGCTTGTGAATGAGAGAGCAATTTTATTCACATTCTGGAGAATGCAAAATGTTGTGACCCAAACATCTCTTGGCTTTACAGAGTCATTAGATATCTGTGGGAGAATAAAAAACCAGTCATTTTAGAACCTTAAAATTAAATTCATAAATATTTTTTACCCCAATGAGCAAGAAAAGCATTTTGAAAGAGTTCAGAAATATTTGGCTAGAATATAGGCAACATACCTGATATCATTTGTTTGATCGAACAAAAAAATGAAAAATGTTCGAATTACTCGCTTATCAAACGTCTAAATGTTAACCAATCAAATTCATGGGAGAGAGAGGTGTAGGTGGGGTGGAAGTGAGGGGGTAAGTGGTATTGTTCTTGTCTTCAGCTAAGGCTTTATAATATTACTTTTCACTCATTTCCTGAGAGACCTGTAGTTCCCTCTCCCTTAACTGACCTAAAGCTTCAATTACTTACCTTGGTGATTTTCTGCATGTCGAGGTGTGCGCCCCAGTTAGAAATACTGCCTTCCTTGCTGACCATTACATAACGATTGGTATTTGCTAAATATGCTATCTTCTGAATGATATCTTTGTGCGGACTATGATAATAAAAAATAAGATGGGAAAACTTGAAAAGAAAATTATCACGTTTGTGTACAAGACCATACGTGACCCAAAATGGCTGACTTCAAAATAATTCCATGTTAACACAGTCCGTCACGGCAAAATAATGATTATAACGTACAAGTTTCCTTGACAATAATATCACAAGAGCATTAATTTTGCAGGAAATTTGTTTCCTTTGACAAACTCTGTACCTGTTACAAACTGTCACAACAGCCCACATTACAAACTGAATTTGTTACTAAACAGTACAAATAATAAAAATCTAGTTTTTCTATAACAATGTAATACTGTTCAAAATAAAAAGATAACATGACATAATAAAATGCGACAAACCTTGGCAGCAACCTAATCTCGTTCCACTGTGGAACCTGTTAACAAAGGATACAAGAAAGAATCGTAAAGGTTTACAAAATTGCAGAAGATTCTTCACAATTCGATGCGCAATTACAACATTACTTCACTTGAAGAAGTTCTAAACTTTGTACATTTCAATGACAAGCCAAAGAAAGAGGTATAGGAATGTCCTTTTGCCATTACCAAACTGTGTAATAGGACACCAATGGACAAGCTACAGGAAAGGGGAGGGGGCAGCATATCAGAACCTGTACCAGGATATGTACATAGTAACACCAATTTTGTTTTTACATTTGATTGCACAATCAACGAGCAATCGTAATTTGGAAACCTAAAAACTTTGCTTGAAGTGATGAATGGATGTGTGGGTTGATCTTTTACAGCAGTAGGCATAGAAAAGAATTTAAATATGACTAGAATAAGTATTGAAGTGAACCTCTCAAACATCCAGTATTGAACAGCAATGAAGATTGGGTTGTTATATGCATCCAAATTTCCACAATAAGTGAAGGTACAAACATGGGGAAAAGGCTGGCTGGATGGAATTGGAACTCAAAGTGTTTCTAAGAGCGAACTCGTTTCTATTCAACGTTACACGTGTTTCTCTCGCATGTGCGCATGTCATCTGTATAATTTCCCCAGTGAGCTGGACAGCTGGTACAGTTAACAATTTGTATTGACAAACAACACAGAAAAAAACCTACTGGGTGGTAATGAGCGTGTTTGATATTGAAGGGGTGGGAAGTGGGAGGGGATGGAAACCCACCTGCATAGATTTAACTCTGTCATCTTTCTCCACATACTCCAGTAACAGATGAGAAGCAAACTTGTCCTGCGAAATCAAACAGAGTAGAAAATTGTAACTTGTTTACAGTACATAGTAGATCATTTGATATGCATTACCTCAATTACAGAAAGTAGTATCGTAAAAATAGAAAACTTTGATACACACCCACACAAGCACATGCACCCAATAAATAAAGAATGTTCGAAGCTCAGACGATATTACAGGGAAACCGTTGCACATGTTCTCCATTACTACCCAACACACCAACCATACCAAAAGATAATATAAGTAATGTAGAGTTGCACACATTTACTTGCAATGAAATGAAACCCCAGCATGCCAACTAAAAGGTTTTGGTTGAAATAATATCAAATGTATAATATATATAAAATCAAAGTTTTTGATTGAAATAATAAGCAAAATCATCTGGAACAAACAAAACGCACAAACGACTATTAAAATATGAGCCGTTGTACTCTTTTTGTCTTCATTTCTCTTGAAACAGCAACGACATCGTTGACAAACAAATGGGTTTCAAGTGAGCCAATTCCTGTGTCCTAACAAGTATGATATCCAGCCCCATTTGTTGCTGGTAATCTTTAACTAAACCATTTTTGGCCACAAAAAAAACACGCTAAATTACAAAGCCCACGATTTGCATGTCGACAATAAGGTAAATGTTAGCTTTCTAATTAGTGTGTGACATCATCTGCTGCTTCCCTTAATTAACATTATCTTTGACTAGTTATATTAAGAACAAGACACATATTGTACTTAACATGGCTATGCAGATGCCAAGTAAGAGATCTGTTCAAGGTTTTGTGGCTTGTTTATATACATCATGGGGTAAAATGCAAATATGCACACACACACATAGACACTATTCATCATGAAAGCTTGCAACATTTGATTAAACTAAACTTGATTTGCTGCTCCTAAAACTTAAAAAAATATAAAATATAAGTAAGACGACTGTGCTTCTTACCCAATCGATGGTCCCTTCCTTTCCAACATCGATCTTGTCGAATAAGTCTGAGTGCTATTAAGAAAACACTGTCGTATTAATTATTATCTTTAGTGTATCCTTAATAGTTATTGTAATTGACATTACTGAAATGGTTAAATGTAATAAAAAATTGTTCTTTTATAGTTACAAAAAAACTACAGGATTTGAAGCAATATGTAGTCATGTCTCTTAGAGCCACCCCCTGGCAGATCTGATTTCATCCAGGAAAAGCAATCCACTGTTCTCTCATCATTAATGGTCTGTCAAATTATGAAGGTCCAAACTGAGCTTAAGTCATGCATGGATTGCTCTAGGCTTCAACATTGCAGCAACTTCCTTTTATATTTAACACTTTTTATCTTCATGCTTAGGCTTGAACAAATGGCTAGATTCCAACTAATAGCAACTGCATATTTAGGAAGCAAAATGCATACATACATATCATAAGTTTATTTATCATTAACTATTGTTGAGCAGTGTACACAAGGCAGCAATGTAAATGAATGTAGAAGACAGTACAAACCTCTTCCGGCGATCCTCTGTTCAGTTCTTTAGCGAGCAAATCGCAAAATTCTTCTTTGGTTAAAGAAAAATTTTCATCACTTCCCTCTCCATGTGTCTGATAAAAATAAATTTAAAAAGCATGAAAAATCTTTAAGTGATTACTTTTTCCAAACAGAAGACAGTAATGATGTTTGCCGTATTTCTAAACTAGAGCTACCTATGATGAAAACTCAAGATTTGTGAAAAATGCAAGATTTCTTTTGACTTTTGATGAGCTCTTCTACAGGAAACAACACTAAACTGCATCAAACATTTGTTGTGCAAGTTGAAGGACATTGAAGATCAACAAACTGTCCCAAGTTAACACTTTAAAGTAAACAAGTTAATAAGCACTGCAGTCAAATAATGGTCACAAATTTCAGAATTTTCTCAAACAAGCACTTTGCTGACAACTTCAAAACATTTAACCTCAATGAGATATATTCATCTTAAACAATTTTCCCTTTCTTTGAATATAACTTAAAACAGCCAAAACCTATGGAATTAGCCACTTTAACAATTCATGAGGTCAACATTGATGACCTTCGAGGAGAAACTGATGATGACATCAGCAGCTGGTGTCAATAAAAGTTCATATGCAGTACTTGTTACATGAGGTTAGGGTTACTATGACAGAACTAATTACCAGATGTAAAACAATGTGACTCCTCTCAGCAAAATGGTTGTCAACTTCTCACTGGGTGATTTGTACTATGCTTTTCACTTGTGCAATTGTATTGCTGAAGAATGAACATGTTTAACAATCAATTGCAAACTACTAATGACATATACATCATTGCTGGTAGCTGCAGGGTGCAAGATGGTTAAATCTATATGCACACAAATTCATTGATTGAATCTGTAGCAGCTCTCGCAAACAATTAACTGGAACAAGCATGGAATAAAGTGTAGTAACAGAAACACAACAATCTGGTTTATTGTTGGTAAAGTAGCGAGATGATTTTATGAGAATGTCGTACGAAACTTACCAAAAAGAAAGACTTGACTGTTTCCAAATCCTTAAGTGTCAACCTGCTTTCTAGTTTATTGTTTCCATCAAATAGACTGTCATCGTCTTCAGCCATAGTTGATGAGACCTCAAACTGTATCCATTAATGAGGACCCACTATCGAGAAACAATTTTAAAAAATAGTTCCTTTTGATGGAAATTACATAACTAAAATAGTAGATACATAGCACCATCACATAACATGAACATTGAAATCGTCACGACCTTTGACCCTTACTACCTTAGCCTAGCCTAGTCCTTAAAAAATGTTCAATTAGCATTGGAGTTACCAATTTCCATCAATTTTTTTTATTCACTTTTCAGAAGTTGAAAATCTTGCCTGGGCAAAGTGATTGTCTAATATGGACACTTTGGGCCAACAAAACTTTGCTGGATTAATTTTGGTGTCTGCTTCTAAGGCTTTCGCAGCAGTAGCCCTAGCCATGAGTGGTCAAATTTACGATATTGTAACTTGCACTTTGCTATTCCAACTTTCCACTTCACAGAAGCCAAAAGAAAATCACAGTCAACTCAATTGAAATATCAATAACATCAACAGATTACCATTCTTTGTAAATGACAAGCACGATTGATTAATCATTCAACGTTAACTCTAATTCACTAAGGAATTCAATCGATTAAACACGGCCTGTGACACTTCTTTGAGAGAACGTACGTACAGTAGTCATACTCAGTCATATGCATACAAAGTGTTAATAACAGTTAAAAATTTACTCGTAAGCTACTGTAGTCTGCGGCCTAGGCTATGCACGAAGCAGTCACAGGCTAGCTAGCCTACCCAAAACTCAAAAGTATTATAAACGCTTTACCTACTCTCGTCCTTTAGCTACATAAGAACCAATTGTGGAATTAAATTTACACCAGAGAACTTACTGAGTGATATGTACTCTCTTGCGGTACTCACTCAACTGTTCTGGTACCATGTAACGTACTTAATTAACGAACGATACTAATGAAGATAAAGTACGTTTACATCAAATGAGCGCGTCCATTATTGCTATGCCAACAAGCCAGGCTGATATCTGAATAGGTAGTAAAGTAAAAGATAAATCCCAGCACGGTTTGTAAGATGTTCACGCCTTCACAATAAAATGAGTTTTCGCTTTAAACTTCTCGGGTCATCCTGTTAATTATGATCGAGTCATCAGTATTCGTCCCAAAGTTAATTAAACATTGTTTTTTTCAAATGGTATGGTCCAATCCTGTTGAAAGAATTATACAGGCATGTGTAAAATGGTGTAATCACATTTACCCAACCCAAGCAAGCAGGGTAAGGGGGTGGTGGGGGTGGGGTCGGGCGGGGTGACATGAGAAGTGAGTGCAGGGACTTTTTCATTTTTTTCAGTCAACAAAATGGCAGTTTCATATTTTCCTTATCACTCATTTTTACTTCGGGGGTGGGGGCAGTTATGTGGATCATACCACTGCTCCACCCAAGCCTCTAGTTACCTCGATCTACAGACACAATGGAAAAAGTTAAATTAAATGTCTTTGAGGTAAGCTGCTCTGAATGACACAGTAAGTTTCAGTATTGCTGTGGCAGGGTTTTTTTTTGGGGGGGGGGGAGGCAAGGGAAGGGAATTCAAGAGGAGGGGAAGAGGATATCTACCACAATTCAGATCAACACATCCTGTTATACTACCCTATAAATCTTTGGTCACAAATCAACCTTTTAAAGGTTTCCATCTCACCAAATAAACTATTTCAGGACAGTCAAAGACATACTTTTTTTTTTCTTGTGAATATTTAAGACAAAATCAGCTAAGATTGGTTCTGGTCCTGGGAAAGGAGATTAAATCTGTCAAGCTTTGAATATTAACAAACTTGCTCTCTCTGAATCATGGTGGTTTAATGTCTTTTAATGGAATGCTGCAGTAATACTGATAAATCACACAAAAACAGTTTTGAAAATGAAAAATAGCTTAGAATACCTCGTTCTGCAACAAAATTGTGCAATTTTATTAAACATAATTGGGACAAACAAACAAGTTTGAAACAGTTGAACTGTACATTTAGTGTCATACACTCTTGGATACAACTTAAAAAAAAAAAAACTTTAAATGATCGTTTTAACCAGCTGATAGTAATTACAGTATCAACAGTGTAATAAGAACCAAATTAGAAAGTATAATGCACAATCTAATGGAAGCAACCTGGTAGTGTTACCCCACTCTCTAACTTCCAAACCATACATGAAGTTCAATGTGAAGGGGTAACCATGGCAATGCCATATGAGGGGATAACCCTAGCATAGCACAAACTACATATTAAATTCTGTATTAATAAGGTATTCATTCAGCTCATCCCCCCAACCCTCATCCCCCTCCCCAACCAGAATTTACTATGATATCACATTTTCTCATCAGTTCGCCGTTGTTGAAGGCCAATTACGATTTAAGTATAGTTACACTATACATATATAATGTAATATGGTTACTTGCCTAATAATACACCAATGCTATATTTCTCTATGTATTACAAGTCTCCTGTAAGAGATGGTGCACCCAAGCAAGAGTCAACAAGCATGTTGAGTGTATCCCATGATTATGTCCAATGGAAATTTACCAGGCTTGTTTAACAATTGCATAAATGATTTCATTTTTCGTTTACAACATTTTTTCTTTTACATTTACCCTGTTGGAAATTGTACATTTGGTAAATAAAATAAATACCGATGACAATCATAATTCATAGCTTCTGGACCTGATATTAAACACAACTCCCAAAATATTTGGGGGAAAAAATATATTGTTTTTTTTCACTAATGAAGCAAACCACTAGTCAAGAAAACTTGCCAATGTTAAGACACATTCACCTACTCTGCTGAATATCATGTTCCATCAGCTCCTAAGGAACATGTGAAACAAACAGTCATTTATGAAGATGAATTTTAAGACAATATAGCAAAAAATATCAAAATGTTTATAGTTTGGCTGTAATTTGATATTCTGTCGTTCCTGCCGATATCTAGACTTAGATACTAAGTTTTGTACGAAAAGAATTGGCAGACGACCCTCTCTACGTAGTTTGATCTTACCTTCCTACTAAAGAATTTTTTACATTTTCCTTCAAGATTGTAAATGACTGGGTTTTATATACAGGATGGTTGCTTTGATGTTAATTATAACATCTTTACATGTTAATTATATGGCTACATGTTTAATCACATGGTACAAGAGGCCATTTTGACACATAATAATTGTCACTCTGTGAAGTGATTAAGTTTGAAAGTTTCAACACCAAATTTAACATGTAAAATGAGTTTTTACTTGTAAAATTTCATAATTCTTCAAGGACTCTCTCTCTCTCAAAAACTCTCTCTAAAACAAAAAAGTTTTGTTACAAATGTAAATCCAGACTATTGTCAGTAGGTTAACATACTATAGGTTATTAATTAATTATGCTTAATTGATACTGTTATAAGAGACTTGTCGGAAACACAGACCAGTTTATTACATAAACAAGTTAGCTTAGAGCATTTCAGCTTTCATTTCATGACTGTATCTCACGACCTCACCCTGATAGGAAACTGATTGTCTCAATAGTACAAATCAAGGTTTGCCTCTGCTGAAAATTTCCAATAGCCATGGCACTAATTTTGCCAAGCATACAAATACCTGGCTATTGGCAAGAAAAATTCCAATCTTGTGTGAATTATCAACGTATAGCTTTAAAAGCATTGATATTATATTCCAAAATATACTTACAACTAGTCTTAAACATTTTTTTTTCATGACATAAGAAACTATGCAAAGAATCCTGGAATTATGACAATTACTGTTAATTGTTTATGAAACACATTTATCCCACATCACATACTTTCTTCTTTATAGAGTTCACTCCCTTTATAAATAGGGAGTACCATGACAGTTATTTCAAATGGGTTCTGCACCTTCTGAAAAAGTGTCTCATACCCAGGAATTTCATGACCAACCAAAGAGGCTCTCCAGCAACACCCAAAATCAACAGAGGACATTTTCATATCGGTCCTAACCAGTTCCGCGAGACTTGACATCATAACAGTTTTGTGCATTTGATCACCAGTAGTATACACAATTTTTGTTACAAACTTTTGAGGAATAGATCTCTCAAAACATAATTTCAAAGTCAAACTTATTCTATGAAGCACCTTAAAACTTGTATTCTTCTCAAGCACAGTTTTCCTTTAGCCAAACTGCAAAAGTGGAGCATGCTGATGAACGATTTTTTTAAGGCGATCGTATTACTTTGATTCAGAAATCTGTAAACATTACAGATAACAGAAATTAGAACCGATACAACGGTGCTATCTGTAGAAACACTAGAGAGCCCCATTTCGCTGAATGGCCTTCCACATGGTTAGGATCCAGTCTAGAAAATTCAGTTACACATCAGTAAACGAACATTTATCCAATGGGCTTACAAGATTTTATCGATAATGAACAAAATGCAGAGAAACGAACTGTTCTTGGAACATTTCCAAATGAAGACATCGGATCGGTCACAGAAAGAGACCTCCATAATGTTACAATTCATTTGAATTTCATCCTCCTTTATTCGATTAGAAAATAATTTTTCTTATTCTTCCATCTTTTGATTCTGACATTGTGACACTCACTGAGCTCCGATTCTGCTCAGATGGAAACAGGAGCAAGTCCTCGTCGAAAGCTACGAATTCTGAAGTTTCTCCACGACTTTACTATATTCCGAACTTAACTCCTGGTACCAGGATTCTAGAGTCTTTTGTCTTTCCTCCAGACTTGTTCCTTCCATTGTAGCTGTTAATTCTTCAGGTTTTAATACCTTCTTCAGTTTCTCATAGTCAGATTTTTGTTTCTGAAAATATTGAAGAAGAAAAAAACAACAGAAGCATTAAACTGAAATTTATATGTATTTCTTTACGGAAGAAAACTATAAAAAAAAACAATAAAAAAATAAAACATGACGTAATAAACATTATAAACAATGTAATAAACAAAAAACATAAATAGAGCCATTTCTGTGACTCAACATTTTCAGTTGAATGATTTTTCCATGACTTTTTTCCTGGCCTAGAAATATGCTTGTCAAATTTCCATGACTTTTCCAGGGTTTCCTCTACCATGGGAACCCTGATACGATGATTGTCGACTATGGTTTACTCCTTCAAAACAATATGGAGGAATTGTCGTAACCATTCTACAATTAACACTTTGATCCGACAGATGGAAGTGTACCCCAGCAATCTGACTAGTTTTTTTTTCAAATACGGAGGGGTGTTGAAGAGCCCCATTAATACAATTATGGTTAAGGAAGTTGTTTCAAACCAGTCAAAGAACAAATTTATAATCCCCCAAAATACCCAGCAAATCCACAGAAAACTTCACTCAATACCCCTGCAGGGAAATGATTTTGAGAATCCTAGATTTTTGTACACCATCTTAGCAATTCCTGTGAGAGGGGGTACAAGGGAGAGGGGGAGGGTAGGGTGGAGGCTCCTGCAACAAGGCTCCATCTGAAGTACGTACTTGAAATGGGATGTTCAGTCTCTGTTTGACCTCTAGGCGATACGACCGGACTTCTTCCTCGTCAGACTGGTTAACGTTCATCCACTTCAGGATCTCAAACACTCTCCTTGCTTGTTTCTAGAAGGAAAGATTTAATCTTTTTATTTTTCAGTGGGAACTACTAGGGCCACTCAGTACATTTGTGGTGTATATATCTCTCTATGCACAGAATGTATTGAATGATTACAAATAGGAACTTCAAATTACAGCCTCTACCCTCTACCATCACATACTGAATACATACGGAAATATGTTAATATGGAAACTGTCGGCAGTTCATGCTTCCGTTTATTCTGGACATAACCCTGAACAATGGTATTTAAAATTACATAACAACATCATAAGAATAATAAAGATAACATTGACTTACAGAACCTTATGGTAATAAAGCATAGATTCATAAAGAAAATGGAACCAGTGATTAGGAAGGACACTGTGACCACAAGGAAAATGTTAAATTACATAACCCTCACCACATCAAAGGCAAGAAATTAAATCCGTGGGCCATAAATGCACTCATCACCCTCATAATCATCCCTATCATCACCTCCATGAACTTCACCTATCATCAACCTCATAAACTTCCCTTACCATCACCCTCATTAACATCCCTATCGACACCCTCAAAAACTACCCTATCATCACCCTCATAAACTACCCTATCATCACCCTATCATCACCCTCATAAACTACCCTATCTAAACCCTCACAAACGACCCAATCATCACCCTCATAAACTACCCTATCTACACCCTCACAAATTACCCTATCATCACCCATCCCCTGGCAAAGCAGGCAAAACTCACCTTATTTATTTTGTACTTTGACTGAGCCTCCTTTTCCATATCTTGTGAGAAGCTTCCCTTCAGTTTATCCTTTGTATAGGCCTCTAACCTACCACAGTCCTGGCAGTCAACAAAGTCCCTTAACCTTACAAATTCTTCAGAAGGATCCTCCACTGAAAGCAAAAAAAAGCAACAGATGTGAAAATTAAGCACAAGACATAAAAAAAAAATCCTATCAAATTAATGTTACCTGTAGATAGATTTCATTTTGAAGTTAACAAAACTGATAATTATGTTATTATATAGTATACATGAGGAAGAGAGTAGCAATACTGCAGAATCTCAATACTACTGTATGTGCTTGAATATTTTGCAGCAGTTAAGATGGGTAATGCAAGGTATCGTTGGTGGAAATTCTTTCAGGCATGTTTGTTTACTAACAGACATTTATAATGTGAACTGAGCATATGTTAACAAAAGTGATTACATATACAACAGAATGACTTACAGGACAAACTCGGCAAGATAAAGCCCTAATTACAGTAAAGTATATCAACTCTAAAGACCTCTATGAAGCTGATAGAAGAATCACATCAATGTATATATCAACTCTAAAGACCTCTATGAAGCTCTTAGCAGAATCACATCAATATATATCAACTCTAAAGACCTCAATGAAGCTGATAGCAGAATCACATTAATAAATATATCAACTCTAAAGACCTCTATGAAGCTGATAGCAGAATCACATTAATGTATATATCAACTCTAAAGACCTCTATTAAGCTAATAGCAGAATCACATTAATAAATATATCAACTCTAAAGACCTCTATGAAGCTGATAGCAGAATCACTTCAATGCTGCTGCTGTTTGTTCTACCGTTGCTATGGGTTTAATCACTGTCCTATCCAGCCTACCTGTTATGTCCAACACCTGCGAGTCTTTCTGTACGTCGCTGTAGATGGACCTTAGGAAACGACAACCATGACCCCGCCTTTGGAACGGTGGAAGGATCAGGAATTGGCTGAAAAATGACAATGTAACATATAGTGACATAAAAATTCCATTTCATTAAAGAATATTTGCTAGTCTTTGTTGACATCCTAACTGATGTACCAGAGCCACAGGTAATACTACACTGCTAGCAACTAGTTTTATGTGTCAGGTGACACCTACTCCCACAATGAAGACAAAGGCTTTATATTTATATCTTATGTGTATACAGCTGTAACATAATTCCTCAGCAGAGAGACAAGAATTTTTTTACGAATGAATGACAATTCATTTTTAATAAGCCTTTCATTCTTAGTTTGATTACATAGCAACATAGCAACAGTACAAGATCGCTAAGATCAAACACACATAGATGAGAAAATTGAAGAAAGGAATAACTTCAGTGTTTGAGAAACATTTTACCATGAGGAGCCTCAAACGTTAGGTTATTTTACTCGCTAAATGACAGTGAGGTTTGCTGTTTGCCAGTAGAAAGTAAAAGCACTGGGATTTCCGGCCAGTATAGAAACATGTCGCTTTCATATTAATTCAAGGCAAAAGCCAGTGGTTATTTCATATTAGCGTCAGTAATGGCATTATGTTTTGATGCACTGTCCTTTCTTAGTAAGTGGTATAAATTGTGAAATTCTAGGCATGCATGTGCAAATCTCAGATCAGAAACTAACATTCTGTTTTTCATGGCAAATTTTTTGTCATAGTTTGAAACAAACATCTAGAAATTGCAACAACACAGGGAGAAATATTTTAACCTTTTCCAAACTAGTTATTTTCAGACTGTATGTCAATCTTCTCTCCACGGACTTCGCAAGATAAGATAAATATCAAAGATACTGTAAGGTACACTACAGGAACTGCCTTGTATTGACTTACCTTATCCTTGGTCTGATCTTATCTGGATATGCATAGTATCTGTACAGAGTAGCATAACCAACAAATGCATATTGTTTATTGCCATTCAGAGAATATTTCTCCATGCTGGTGGACAAAAAAAAAGAAGGGAAGAATAAAATTCCAAGAACTTCGCCAACATTTTTTATGCAAATTTGTATTCTTCGCAAGAACAAAACAAAATTAAGTGTTCCAAACTATTGTGGGATACTGGTTTAACACTCATCAATTATCACATAATATCGATCTTGCTACAAAAAAGAAAGTTGACCCTTGGGACAAAAACGACATCTCTAAAATCTTTGGGTATTACTGGTGCCCTGGCCGAGTGGATGGTCTTTGAAGCAATGAGGTTTAGCAATCGGGAGGTTCATGGTTCGATTCCCGGCCGGGTCATAGTAAGGTGGGTTTTCATCCAAGAGCAATCTACGGTTTTCCCATCTGAAATGACCTTCTAAATTGAAGAGATTCCAAAATTGAGTTAAAATGTTGAATTGGAAGCCACCCGACGTGTTAATTGTATTCCATAGCAGGTTTTTCCTACAATTGTGGTTGGTTAAGTCATTATTAAACCTACACACAATATTAATGAGAGATATAACAAATGGAGGACTTGCGAGGACCTAATCATAGGAGAGACTCCTTACATTGTATAATAAGTCCATCGGTCATCGTCTACGTCGATGTAAGAGGCAGCGTCGATGTACCACCAGAGGAAAGTCTGCATCTTGGTGTGGTAGTCTTTGAATTTCTGCTCCCTGATGTCACACTTGTAGATTTCAAAGTGGGTGCTTGAACCCTCCTCACCGTCGAGGGAATACGAATCGAGCAGCTCACCAGACGGTTGGAAGGACGACTCTTCCGGTAGTTTAGCGATGAAGTGATCCAGGCTGCTCATTGGTTGAATCTCCAGCTGATCAACGATTGTCTTGAGGACATCGTCGGGCTGACCGAGGAGAGGAAGAGACAGACAGACATTTCAGGAGACGTATTCAGTTAAATCAACAATGGAAAATTCACTGGGCATTTTATTAACAGTTTTGAAATAGAAAAAAAGAAAATTTTGGGGTTTGAACTAGAATTAAAACCAGTGACATGGTGCTTTTTCTTCTAACTTAACACAACTGTATTTGAAATTTACTCAACCAGGTATGAACTTTTCATGCACTAGCTTTCCTATGCAATTTTCCTGTGCACTCAGTGCTTTCCCAAACAACATACTGTAGGGAAAGCTAACACATAGTCTAATACAACTGACAAGCTGTGCATATTGGCTTCCCATTTTGGATTACCAAACTTGGCTGCTGAGAAAATCAAAGAATGAAAGAAAACTTCTTAAAAATTCACTTTTATGCAGGCATATTTTTTGAGCCCAATTTGCAAGCAGTCTTCAGCCTACCCTGCCCCATTCTTTCACCTCTCATTTACCATATCCTATACTAAATCTCCACCCTATCTTTAACAAGCCACGTAACAGACAGGAAGAAGTGACAGTTTTACTGAGCAATTAGGGAAATTGAGCTTACAAGACAGACCTCTGCACTGTTACCATGGGAACTTACCTTTACCCCATCATACTTCTTCCCGTCCACCTCTGCAGAGGAGGACTTAGCGAGGTAAGGCTTGAGGCTTCCAGCACTGAAGTATAGCTGAATCTTCAATTCTTTGTATCCAAAGATGTTCTCACTATGAAACAAGAATCAAGAAGGTATAAATCCCATTTAAATAAAGTTCAGTTCTATACAATTTACTCAACATTCCTTGATGCTCGCTTATTATGACCCAAATGCTGAGAGTGACAAAAGAAAATAGGTTGTGTTCCATGATTTACATTGTTACACTGTGGCATCTGAATGGTCACCCTCCTAACCCCCCTCCCCAGCAAAATAGTGAAGAATAAAGTCAGAACTCATTTCTGATACATATGTAAATAACAACTTGTGATGAAAGATTTTCAGGTTGTGAAGTTAACATAAATTTACAACCTAAGCACTAAACAAATTCAAGATCATAATTACTAGGCTCATCAAAATTTGGCAAACTATTTTATTTTTGGAATTTTGAGCAAAAATATATTCCATCAGTGTCCTGCATGCTGCTGCTATCAAATTTATCTTCAGATATTGGTGAGGGTGAAAAATAAGCAAATAAAATGTCTGAGTACGGGAAGCTCATTTGAGGATGGTCGTAAGATGCATGATAAATACAACTATGTTTTAGAATGCGTACTGCACTTGTGGAGGATATAAAGGGGCAAGACTTATGACCTTTAACCTTTTCTTAGGATAATATATATTCCAGAGACCAATGTATATGTTTGGAATTATCACTAACAATACGAGATGCTCCGTGACAAATGATGCATTACTTTTAACGTCACCGTAAAAGATCTTTCATGACGTCTGATGACGTACATGGACAAAACATTTTAATGTTAAACTGATTCAACCTACACGAGTAAAACTTACTTCTGTCCAAAGAGCTGGTGGGTAAATTCAGGACGGAAAATTTTGGTGTCATCAAAGATGTCGTTCACATCTCGTACTGCAAGAAATAAGAGTGAGGTGAATGATCTTGACAAACCCAACGCTGAAAAGAACCTAAAACTAATCGACACAAAATATTACCACAAAGTACAATAATACAGTTGATTGATAGCAGAAACGTACATAATTTGTTGGACAAATGACAATTTAGCACTTTGTAGGACTCCCCCTTTGCAGCTTCTATATTTAGCAAAGTTCTACGTTCATAAACTGTACATACACTGTACTGTGTCCAATTATTAATTATTATGAAAGAAAAACTTGAAACTGATGGACTCATTAAAACAAGCGTTAAAAAATATCGTTTTCCCTGAGGTGAATACTAGCAGGTATGTAACACGCCCTTGAGAAACACAAACCAGCTGATCATTAATTTTATTTTAGTAGTAATTTTAGTAGTAATTACCTTGTATAGCTCAGTTACTTTCTTGTCTATATTATGCTTTAGTATGTACAAAGTCCCAAGATTCAAATAACATTTAATACAGCCATTGCAACTCACCCAATTTAAACTCAATGACATCATTAGCTCCACACACAAACTCCGCAAGTTCTGCCTTTAAAATTTCTGCTTCTGTTGAACAAGTTAAAAGATTTCCAGGAGGAAATATGAGAAAACTATAATATTCAAAGTGGGTATTTTACGACCAGGAGTAACAATAATTTCCGGTTACGCATGCGCAGTTGCTTTATTTACTTTACTTCGCATGCGTAACCGGAAATTCGCTGATGTCATAAGAATAGTTTATAAATAATTGTTACTCCTGGTCGTAAGAATAGCCACGGCCTATAATATTCCCCCTGTTCTAAAAT
>KN887459.1:3167-20557 GCA_000934455.1 Apostichopus parvimensis | reverse complement strand
GAGTTTAGGAATTTTTTTTCAGCCTTTCCCAACATCGGATTGACTTGAATTTTCACATGTGTAAAACGGAAACCAACTAGAATACTCTTGAATAAAATCGTGTTTTTTCGTCGATGCTGAAAATCACTATCGTTCGTCTTTAAATTGACCAGGATTCACCCTCAGCTTACAGCACTGCCAATATAAATTCCTCACTTAAACCCTTACAAACAAGTTCTTACAGCCCAGTACACTGGTACAGTACCGTAAGTACTATTATGTCTGAAACACCTCGAATCACACTTGTTTCCCTGAAAGACAGTTTACCTGTACATATCGTTCAATCGATCATTATTCACTTTGGTTTGGGTATGACTATTCCCTAAGGTCAGAAGATGTGCAATATAGTACTCAAATCAAGTAATCAATTAATTGGCGGATACTAGGTCACCGATCAATTTATTTTACAGTTGTCGAGCCGTGATCTCAACTCTATATAGCCAATAAAACAGCTCACAGCCATGAATACAGTTAAACTTAGCTGAGCATTTTTGGCCTCAAAAATCCTACTGTACAATCTACAACATTTGTAGGACGCAATTTGACTGAATTTTTGCTGACAATGCATCTCAGCCTTCGAATCCTGTAAATCTTGCAGAGCGGTCCCATGGGAAGACACCAGCTGTTAAACTGGAGGAATGGACAAGTTTCATATATATTTGATATCATAAAGGCCGCCTGGTATGGAGAAAAATTTTACTTTACATTTTGCTTTTAATATTATATCGACTGAGAGATTTGTCTTTTTAACAACACACAGTTTATAGTAGATATGTATACTACTTGGGGTTTTCTAATACTACACAAACTGCTATACACGTACAGTACATCTCATCATTTGTGTGACAATTTGGTTATTTTGTGTAGCCGCTAGCTACGCTGCTACACTGATAAATAACTGATAACTGTGAATACTGTAGCAGCTGTATGGAAGGGTTCTTAGTTTTCTTGTACATATTTAATTACTGTGGAATACATGCCTACTCTACACAGTGTACGATAACATTTCATCACACAAACATTTCAAGATTTGATGGTACTTTAGATCCATCTTGTGGGTGCAAGACCTTAAAATATGCCCCATTAAATCTACTGATGCCCGCGTATCCGTGCTGTATTTCAAATGTCAATTGGCATAAAACGATGAAATTAAAACAAATACTGTACCAATAAACAATCAAAAAATTTCAAATTTATGTTTTTTTTTATTCGTTTTTGGCTTTTACTATTAAATATAAAAATATAAAATGGTAAACACTCTGCGATTTAAAAGTATGGGATGGATTATGAAAGATATTGTTTTTAAGTTGAATAACAGTACTGAGTAAAAGGATCTATGCTCCACTTACAGTTTAATCTCCTTTATCTGGATATTCTGGGTAAGGCTTAAAATGCTCAAATTCGACGCTACATAAAATCCAGAGTTTTTTACCCCTAATATCAACAAAGCTCCTAGCTAACGTAAATGGTGTTTGCAAACACTTCATACCTTAAACAAATAGACACACAGAGAGCAAAGTGGCAACTGTAATTTCTCTAGATTTGCGAGATGTATTCGTAGTTTCTTTGATTTCTGAATCAAAGGAACCAGAGTGGATTTCTGCTGACAGTTTAATGTCGTCTTTCAAAGCCCGTGGAGAGCGTGGTGGGTTATTCTTTCAACTTCTTAATTGCATCGTTAAAACCCGAAGATGCTACCGAGCGTAGGAGAGCTGACGGATCCGTCGAGAAACGGGACGCACGGCTCCGTGGAGGATGTCAGTACGAGATAGGAATAGTCTATCTCATGGAAATTGACATACTTAACAAAAGCAGGGGCAAAAAAAATGGCTTGCTTTGATCAATTTGATGGAAAGCAGACCTGTAACATCTCTCTTGTGAAACAAATCAATTGCTTTCGTAGAGTTACAGCCTTGATATAAAATTGCTGGCCAAGCTACAGTATGCACAGGTGTTGATCCATTTACATTACCGTACCTGCGAACAGCTCGTATGTTAACTGACATTGTAATCAAATATTGAATGAATTAAAGCACACTTCGTAGCGATACCAGCAAATGTTGCACACAATTAAAATACTGTGTACTGTATAAATGTCATACTTGTGCACATACACACATGGACAACAAAGAAAATACAGGTTCCATTGCAATATTAGTACCTACAGTAGTTTCAATGAAAGTGGACCGTATTTCAATTAAGCAAATTCCACTTCAAATAAAACTCTACAAACTCTGAAAATCAGACTTTGGTAATTTAGCTTTGATATTAGTAGGTCTAGTTTCAATGAAAGTGGACCATATTTCAATTAAGCAAATTCCACTTCAAATAAAACTCTACAAACTCTGAAAATCAGACGTTGGATAATTTAGCTTCAATATTAGTAGGTCTAGTTTCAATGAAAGTCGACCGTATTTCATTTAAGCAAATTCCACTTCAAGTAAAACTCTACAAACTCTGAAAATCACACATTGGTAATTAAGCTTCAGACAGGCATTTAACATCTTCAGAAACATTCCTATCTAGGCTAGGCTACTGTATTCGGTACAGTACATCTACTTCATGGAAGTGTGGTAGTACCATATAGGTCAACAGGCTACATTTAGCTCATTATACCAGTTTATTATTATTATTATTTTACCAAATTTATATAGCGCTCTTTTCATGCTTAAGCATGTTCAAGAGCGCTTTACAATGACAACAAAATGGCAAAACCCTTAAAATATGAATATGAAGAATAAAATTGACACAGCTTAACTATTAATATAAAAATATATAGTTACATCTGAACTTCAGGGGAATCACTAAAAACTAACTGGTTTGGATATAGCATGAAAATACATATCAATAAATACTGTAAAACTTTTATAAAATTTCTAATATTTTAGCAAATGTGCTAATGGGGCTCTCCATCCTAACAACAGAGTGGTCTACCATATCAGTGCTAATGTGCTGTTAACAGATTTCAGAATCAAAACAACATGATCATGTGACAGCCAAGCACTCACAGTCAGGTAAATCAGTATGCCGACACGCTAGATCATTGACTCAACAGTTCCAATTAACAAAATACGAAAACACAAGTAAGGTGCATACAGGAAATTGAGACAAATGTTGTGAAATAATCTCGTCTTCAATAATTATGAATAAAACTTAAAAGGTGATTAATTAACTCATGGTTCCCCGATATAATTAACTCCAGTGCTGCTGGTTTATATTACATGGCAGTGGTACTATTGTAAAACTCATAAGGCAGTTTAGAGACCCAAGGATCAAGGGAAGCCTTACAGTACACTTAGCTTATTTGAGGCCCTATCCGTGTTAGATCTTGGAAGAACACCAGCTTATTTCAAGCCTTCTCTTTTCGATAAGTGTTCAGAGGATAACGAGGCAGGGGTGTGAACTTGATCCCATTCCTGCTCCTGGGACCACCATTTAAAGTCCCCATCCAACGGACAAGAGTGTATGCCCCAGCATCTGGCCACTTTCTCAAATACTGAGGTAGGCAAGGGCACCCCATTCTATATCACTGCAGTGCAGAACAACAACTTATGAAATTTCATGGAAGTTGATAAGACCCATATGACAGGTTCCTCTGTTGATTTTGTTTGCGCTTGGAGAGCACCGGTCTTTTCCCTTGAGAATCTCCCCTTCTGATATATAACAAACCAATTTCCTGGTGAAGTTACCTAAATACAGCTCATGTATCATGATTTATCTTCTCTTGACATATATATCTTAAGGACTCTAAAAGTATCCTTTTGGATTTCCAAAACAACCCAAGGATACCACGAATCTAATATCCGTACCAAAATGCTAGATGGTACCCACGATGGCCACAATGTTAATCACAAATATTGTAATATCCGAACCAATATGCTAGATGGTACCCGCAATGGCCACATTGTTAATCACGAATATGCTGCTATCCGTACCAAAATGCTAGATGGTACCCAGAATGGTCACATTATTAATCACGAATATGCTGATATTACCAAAATTCTAGATGGTACCCACAATGGTCACATTGTTAATCAGGAATATGCTGCTATCCGTACCAAAATGCTAGATGGTACCCACAATGGCCACATTTTTAATCACGAATATGCTGATATCCGTACTAAAATGCTAGATGGTACCCAAAATGGCCACATTATAATCACGAATAATGCAAAAAACTGTTATCATTGAAAACCTTGAACAGGATATCTTGGAATGCTCAACCATACAGCACAGTTGTATGATAAAAGCAAATTTTACGTTAAATTTGCTACAATATATAAGTTATTCCCAACTCTACCTAGCTTACAGATCGATTTATTGAATCATTTTAACCGCGTCTTCTTACCTCTTTCTTTAGGGCACCACTTGGACAATCTTTCATGAAATCTCTGTGCCTGAAATTAAAAAAAAAAAAAAAAAAAACTATAAATGATCAACTTACAAACCCGCAATGAAAGAATACTCTGAAAGGGTGAGTAGAAAAGATTTAGGGCACCACTTGGACAATCTTTCATGAAATTTCTGTGCTTGGAATTAAAAAAAAAAATAGGTAAATAAAATTAACGAATGAATACTCTGAAAGGGTCAGTAGAAATTTTTCTGGAAAGATTTTCTTGGAATTGATTACTTTATTCACAAGTAGTCAGAATTAATTAGATGACTGGAGGTACAATCATACTTAAATGGTTTACTATACTATACCTTGAGTGATGTTAAATACTGCATGCTTGCTACAGCATGTATATAGTACTGTATATTGCTAACTGTGTTATGTCGTAATATTATACAACTCAAAGAACAACATAAGAATTATACAACATCTATTCTAAATGGAAGGATTCCTAGTTAGTCCCTGCTAACACAGCTAGATCTCGCTACGATATAGCTAGCCACTTTGGGAGACTTGATTTGAGATCGCCTCTTAAGGTGATTCACAGACCATTTAACACTCCACACTGGTTGTTCACTACATATATTGGTTTCTGCGACAATTAAATCTATTGACCAGTATGTTCCAGATTGACTTTAAATTTGCATAATCTAAGGATCATGTCTTACAAAGTTTCATGAAAGATACATTTAAAATATTCACATGTAGGGTAAGAATTGACAAACTATGGACAGGCAGAAATAAAGACCACTACCAGTAGATTGCCATTGTGGCCCGACAAACTGAAACATAGATACCAGGTAGTGTTATACTGTACGCTGCTCACAACACCAGACAAACTGAAACATAGATACCAGGTAGTGTTATACTGAGACAAACTGAAACATAGATACCAGGTAGTGTTATACTGTACACTGCTCACAACATGTGGTACGAGCAAACTGAAACAAGGATACCAGGTAGTGTTATACTGTACGCTGCTCACAACATGTGGTACGAGCAGAAGGAAAACTTGTGATTCCTTTGGGTTCCTTTTCGGTTATTTTCCAATGTACAATTTGACCACATGTGCCTATGTTTGTAAAATTGAGTTGACTTTAGAACCAGCCTACAGTTTTGTTCTACAAACTGTATCAGCATCTATGTCGATACGTACATTAATTAAAAACAGACAGCTAAGAGACAGAACCCCAATATGAGAATTGGAAGCAACAGACATTGAGAAATAAAACGAGCAAAGTTCCATCTTCTGTACAGTACACAGTAATTCTACAGAAAACCAAAACGGCCAATAAGAACCAATATGGTATAGAAGACTTTATTACCATACTGGGACAGCTGGCAACCATAAGGCACCTAGGAGTTTACACATTTTTACTGGTATCAAGCATTGTTTATTAACTCTAAGTGGAGTTCAAATTACTCCTATTTTAACTTTGACTAAATTTTGCTAGGCGTATCAACGTAAATACACTTCAATTCAATGAAATTGCTTACAGCTGTGAGGTCTATACAGAACATGTACTACTTTCTGATTGTGTGTGATCATCTATTAGTATTGAGAGTAACCTAATGGTAACGGAAGAATTGTCCAAAGTTATTTTCGGCTTAATGAAAGAGATAAACAATTTGCAAACATGAATGTTACTTTGGCATGATAGATTACATGGGTTTGAAGGAACTGAATACGACTGCAACTTAATTACAGGCCCAGCACAGACACTGGCATACATAAAAAGAAAAAAAAATTGCAATTTACAAAGCTGTCTTCCAAGGTTTATATTGAAGAACAAATGTCTGCAATGATCTTGCCAATTCTCAACTCATCTCAAACTAATCCCATTATAAAGAAGAAACAAAACAATCGTTACACACCGGCGCTGTTGTAAATTTTATATAAAACCTTTGTTGCTGTCTCAATACTGTCATATGTAGCTCTGTAACATACATTAGCCATCTATTTTTAACTTTAGACCTAACAGTCACTTGAAAAGAAAACTTTTCCTTTCCCACAGAAAATTTAAGAAAGGAATGCCTGAGTTTTTGTTTGCTCAAAGAGAAACTTACTGTACTAGACATAAACATAACATACTGAAATGTCTCACAGGAAGTTTATTGGATTTTACATAATTAGTGATTCAACATTTTTTACCATTCAAGCCCAGAATATTTTATTGTTGAAGCTGAATAAATCAAAGAGAATCATGGAGAAACTAATTATCATGAACAATATGAATTTAGGAACAATCCAGCACTGTACTGCATGGAAAATAATGTTGCTAACATATTTCACATCTATCTGTGGGCACTGGTGGGCATTCAGAATACTGGAAAAACAAATCCACTAACCTATTCTGCATGCAGAAATCTTCTAGCTACTACTAGTTCAGGTTACCTGCTGGCTACAATTCAGGCTATCTGTGGGCTACATATGGCTACAATTTGGTCTATCTGCTGGCTACAGTTAGGGCTATCTGCTGGCTACAATTCAGGTTATCTGCTGGCTACAATTCAGACTCTGCTGGCTACAATTCAGGCTATCAGTGGGCTACATGCTGGCTACAATTTGGGCTATCTGCTGGCTTCAATTGGGGCTGTCTGCTGGCCACAATTCAGGCTATCGGTGGGCTACAATTTGGGCTATATGCTGACTACAATTAAGGCTGTCTGCTGGCCACAATTCAGGCTATCGGTGGGCTACAATTGGGGATATCTGCTGGCTATCTGGTGCTATATGCTGGCTATCTGGGGCTATCTGCTGGCTACATGTAACTGGAGTTTGCTGTCTGCCAGTGGAAAAGAAAGGCACTTGCATTTGTCTGCCAGTAGACATTAAGAACATCAACACATGATAAGTCAATTTACAATCGTCAGTCAAAGATTTCCGTACCTGACATACTGTACAGTAAGTTCTGCATTGATAAAGTTTACAATATTATTAATCAGCAAATATTATTGGTCTATTTCCATTAAGCTTGTACAGTAACTGATGTGTGGTTGTTATGTATTAAATGCCATCGAGAACTTGATTTTAGACAGTGGATTGTTTAAGCACTAGCACGACTTAACAAACTGTGACTAACATTTTAAAATTCTAGGCCTGTGTTTATGTGCATACTGTGTGTCCATACAATACTGTGGGTATGCAACTACAGTCAGTGGTGTGCACGTGCACCAGACAGTGTAGATAGTACAAAGGATTTGTGATTATTTTAAACTACGCAACTATTGAAGATACTGGATACCAGCAAGATGATAGAAAGTATAAGATAACTATTGGGGTTGGGGGGGGGGGAGAATGGTGAGCGCTTAGTACTCAACACTCTCAATATGCATCCTTTGCCCACAGTAAAAGAGTCAAGTCTATGTACAGCTTTGTAAAATATTTAGCTACATATGGGCAATGTGTATTAAGGGAAGGATGTTTTGACTAATTGATACCACATTTCACCACATTTTCCTTAATTCCATTCAAACAAAAGTCATCATTGTAATTTAATTTGAATAACAGCTTCAAATTGCCACATCTTTGTTTCTCAAAAACCTTTTCAGTTTTTTAAAATATGAAAATTTATGAGCTTGGTAACGCACGGACGGTAAAACGGACAAGCGTTTTCACCTTAACGGTGTTTTTCTATTAACTCTTGTGAAGTAAAATAAGGTTATTTTATTTGAAAGTTGATAAATGCAATAAGAAAAAAAGAATATAGAGCTAGCATAACCCATTATATTCAAGAAAATGTTTTACTTCAGGATAAATAACAGCAACTTGGTGCTAGATGATATTTTCAAAAAGAGAAACCCACAAAATTCCATGCATATAGTAGACATAGAACCCACCACCCCAAACTGAACTGTTTAAATTTTGTGCAGTATTTGAACAAGTATACTAAGAGTCTTCAAAATATGTTAGATAAATACATATTACAATAATCACACTAAAAAAAGCCCCAAACAAACACCAAGCAATGCACAGTTTAGTAATGTCGAAACTATACTTAATCAACTTGTATTTATGCAGAACTTTGTCATTGTTTTTTCGAGCTTGACTACAATTGTTGCTAATTTTGATGAATTCATATAAAAATTATCCTTACGTTAGTTTTAATAATTTTTTTTATAAAAAGCAAAGAGGAACTGTCTCCTTAATAAGTCCATATTGTACATCTACTTGCGATATGCTTTAAATAAAAACTTTCATAACACTTTAACATGTTTTAGTAATAAACCCCATTCCCCCGCCTGCCCCCCCCCCCCAAAAAAAAAATAAATTGGGGTAACAGAAGGACATTTTCAAAGGCTGATTTATTTAAATATTCTGAAATGATACAAAAAAAAGAAAATCAAAAAAATATTTTGCAATCAGTATTTCACGACCTAAACTCTCACCTAACAGGAACTGAGGTCATTTGTAAACATTTCATTTATGTTTTAATAGAAGATTACTCTCCTTTCACAATAAATCACATTTCTGTGACATTAATATGATTTATTACTTAATCCTAATTTATGGTACCAAAATGATTAAAAAAAAAAATTCTGAAATTAAATTTTAAAAGTGTAGACTCTAAAAGTGATCATTTGACAGCAATTTGTTTCGTTGCATGTATTTAACTGTTATGTTGCTACTGTATGTCCACTTTGGTGTGGAACTGCCCCTATGTTAAAGAGAACATTATATGGTACTCGACCTACTGTACTATAGGACGTTAGTACTGTGTACAGTACCTGAGGTATAGAATGCAAGAGTGTAAGTGCACTGAAGGTCTGAGACAAATTCAGGCAACTAAATATTTGGTCATACTTGTAAATAAGACAAATATTCAAGCATACAGTCATATACTGTACTGTACTTTCCATTGTAAAATATTCTTGTTCCACAAAGTGCTACTCTTCCTTTCGTTCCATTTATCTGTTTTCCACACTACATGTTTACACAATACATGTAATTAATATGTTACATAATGCAGAGTCCATCACATGTTACATATAATACTGAATCATATGTAACATGTGTTACATGTACAGTAATACTGAATCATATTTACCATGTGTTACATGTAATATGTTACATAATATGAGTCCAGCATGTGTTACATGTATTTACTGAATCATATATGTATCATGTGTTACATGTAATACGTTACATGCAGAGGCCAGCACTGAATCATATATGTATCATGTGTTACATGTAATACGTTACATGCAGAGGCCAGCAAGTGTTACATGTATTTACTGAATCATATATGTATCATGTGTTACATGTAATACGTTACATGCAGAGGCCAGCATGTGTTACATGTATTTACTGAATCATATATGTATCATGTGTTACATGTAATACGTTACATGCAGAGGCCAGCAAGTGTTACATATGTAATACTGAATGTACCACGTGTTGTATGTAATACGTTACAAAATGCAGAGTCCAGCATGTGTTACATATATAATACAGTCTACCACATGTTACACAATATAGTCTTACATTAAAATATGAAATACAAAACGATAATATTCTGTTCTTGTGCATGGCAAGAAAACCTTCCAAAGCAAACAGAATCAAGTAGTTTAAGGCACGAGCTCCACTTACCATTGCTGCAATTCCTTTTTATCAACTGCCAAAGAAAGGAAGGAAACATTATAATAACAGTATTAAGAAAAATGTACATTAGACATGTAAGTATACAGTTTACAATCCATGTATGTACAGAAAACTGCCACATCATACAGTAAACTACCACATCACATACAGTAACAGCCACATAACATGTAAACAGCCATGTGCCTGTTTACATCACATATGTACAGCTAACTGCCATGTGGCTATTTACATCACATACAGTTAATAGCAATGTGGATGTTTACATCACATACTGTACAGTTAACAGCCATGTGGCTGTTTACATCACACACAGTTAACAGCTGTGTGGATGTTTACGTCACATATGTACAGTCAATAGCCATGTGGCTGTTTAGAGTACATCACATACTGTTACATACAGTTAATAGCCATTTGGCTGTTTACATCACATACAGTAAAAAGCCATGTGGATGTTTACATCACATACTGTAATGACATCACATACAGCAGTACTTAGGTACTGTAGTGAGATTCCACTGATACACCCAAACAGGCATTTTCAACTTCATTAACTAAACTAAAAGTTCCCTTTAATTTTACTAACACTTAGTATAGCATTCAATTTACCATGCCACATATACATGTATACATACTTCCACACACACATACTGTATGGTAGTTGCAGCTACAGTAGTACTAAACCAAATTTCCCAAATCTACTGAACTTTTGTTTTAAACAAGTTCCGCAAATCACAGCCTTCACCAAAATTCAACATATCAATAACAGACATGTGAGCAGTGTTGTAGCCACGCCGGTCGGCGCCGGTCGGGCGTAACCGCCACTAGTGCTTGCCGACCGGCACTCAGAGTAAATCAGCATCCTACCGACCGGCACTCAAGCTTCCTACCGACCGTCACAAAAATCAGTGAATCTTGTATTAAATGAAATCAAAATACACTGAAAATTACCTGTGTCAAACTCGAAATAATTTGTTCACAAATTTACCCAAAAGAGGCCTATTACTATTCTGAATCAGAATTTAGAATACTGTAGTCCGATTCTCTAGCCTGAACAAAACCAAATAAAAACCTGGGTAACTAGTAATACTACGAAACTATGATCATCAACGCAACGAGCGAGCCATAACTCACAAGCGCAGACACGGTAATCATAACAGCTGCATGCAGTACACGTGTGAGTGATACGTACGAGAGCAGTGGCGGAGCGTCCATACAGTCAGGGGGCGGATGCCCCCCTGACGGACTCAAATGGACTGCTGGCGCCCTTTTCACCTCTTTACCACTTTTTTACTTATTCGCGATTATTGCCTTTTTTATTGCGCTCTCATCTACCTATTGACATTTGTCACATTTTGTTGGTATAATTTGGCGATTACACCTATTTATTCTTCGTTTATCTGCAAATTAGCCAGGCCCGGAAAGGGTCATTTCCGGCGATCTAGGGAGTATCTTTATTCAAAAAAATTCTGTACGCTACGCGCCAACCTGTGGTGGCGCTCCGCTTAGATAGTGTCGAAAGATGATCATCAACGCAACGAGCGAGCCATAACTCACAAGCGCAGACACGGACAGACCATTCTCGCCCCTCCTGACCGATACCCCTAGCTCCGCCACTGTACGAGAGAGCAATCACACACATATTTACTGTGACAACAAGGTCAATACATTTCGCTCGTACATTCGGAAATTTGTATCGCAATTGTCGGAAAGTTGAGGTTTCTGTGTAGCGTTTTTGGGCGGGTTTCAAAATATTTATCGCAATATGTATAAAATAGGGGTAGAATAGAGCCACCTAAAGGCATTGAAATCAACTAAAACCCTGTATCTTCAGGGGCTTCGCCCCTCGAACCCCACCAAGGGCCCCTGAACCTCACGCAGAGGAGGGCTCGCTATGCTCGCGGGCTGGCTTCGCTCGCCATCGTCAGACAAATTAGCCGCCACTCTCTTCAAGTTAGCCGGCACTCACTTTCTCCTGGCTACAACACTGCATGTGAGTATACCATTATAGATATGTAAGATACCATTTTTATGTAACATGTCAGGTATGCGATTCAATGTTGTCCTCTAAAGTCTCAATGCAAAGCAATGTATCATAATTTACCTGCTGATGGCAACAGGTCAAACACATCCCCCTCCAGCCCTGCCCTCCTCCACCCCACCCACATTCATCTCTTAATCAAAGAGTGACACCAAATTATCAATTACTTACAATAAGTACAGTCTTGGAGGTCTTTCACGTCCGACGCTGACAGTTTACTGGAGTTTTTACCCATGATTTAGTTCAGAATATAGTTCAAAGGCTGGGCTCGGCTCAGCCTTACATTCTCACAGTCTGCAAGATACTCCCGGCTTACAAGAATTACTGTTGATATCACTGTCTCTGTTACTACTCTTTGACTCGAGTAGGTTCTTGATCGTTGCTGACAACAACACCGAAATATGACTTGGCACAATATTAAGGCCGGGTGGGAGCAGTAAACTAACAGATTATAAAGTGTGCGGTAATCTGAAGGGATAAAAACAAAGTGAAGAAAAACTTAAGTACAATTAAAAATTAATACTAAAAATATATAGTTCAAATTCAATGTTTGAAGAGTCATTATTATGAACTTTCCACAACATGTTTACAGTAGTATATATGTGAATCATACTCTGTAAATTAAACAACCAAGCTTGTTGAAAAATGTTACTTAGATAGCCTGAGATAATCAGGACGACAAATAAAATTAATAACGATGAAAACCACAAAGGTTTTCTGCATTACGAGTCCTTTCTTAATTAGCAGAGAGGAATATGTTTCTATTTGCCAAAACCATCCATTCACTTGTCACTAATGATGCTATATTATAGTCTAGAGCTAAAATTGTAGTTAGATACCTGTACTGTAGTACAACATATAACATGACAACTTTCCAACTTATGCTACGCATTTTACATTCTGCTATGAAACACACAAATGCTGGAAAATTATATTTCTGTGCAAAGCAAACTTGATCTCCTAAAAGACTGAGTTGAACAATCTAAAACATGTCACAGATTCATTGAGATGCTAGCTGTACCCATGTTGTCCCAAACAATTCCCATACAGAAGCTTTAGTAAGGACGTTGCTTTGGATAGAAAGTTAGCTTGTCTTCTGTGCAAAAGCTTAAAAGGCTTGGGAAAGTAACCTCAATGAACATCTGAGCTGTGCCGCGTATGTATAAGTGTTGGGTCAGCATATATTTCTTCCAAATCTTTTTTTGACATTTTCATTGCAATATTGTACACGTTTTTGTTTCCAAACCAAATTTAATCCTAACATAACAAAATAGCTGTTACAATACTTCATACTTGCTGAAGTTTTAGGTGTCGTGTGAGCCCAGCAAAGTCTGCCATACTTGTTTGTATGACATGAGTAAGAAAAGACATGTATAGGCCTCGTTGTAACAGGCAGCTCTGCTACACTTATAAGTGCATGACTACAAAAAAGTTGAGATAACCTATACGCAGATTTACACAAGAAATGAGTAACTGACCAAAACAACAAGAATTTGTTCAGTCTTACTATACAGATGACTGTACATAGAGAGGCTTAAAGGCCCACAACTTAGGCCATGGGCCTAGTAAAACTGAGTCACTCTGCACTCACTGCATAATGAACAGGTACCAGAGGGTGTACGGTCTAGGCCTAACCAAAGTTAGCAAACAGGTACCCTGGAGCAAGGTTTGGGGCGGTTTCGATGACAACCACCAAACTTGCAAAGGGTGGCCTTACCCTTCAGTATGAACAAAGTAATCTAACACTTAACATTGCTAAAGCGTCCATAGTCAGTGGGCCTACTTAAAATAACATTGGCGGAAATGCATATTTTTTCATCACCACTGGCAGTGGCATGACAGTAATTCAGTACTTAAGTAAATGAGGCTATAGTCCTGCTTGGCATGGCCTATTATCAACCTTTGGTTCATGCTGATTGTAGAATAAAAATGATTTAGGTTAGGCCATAGGTAGCTTAGGCATAGTCTATAACATTAGTACAACACCGTCCTACCCTATACTGTCTTGCTGTAATCATAGCAGGAACACTATGTCAGTATGTGTAGGCTACGCACATATCTCTGGGAGTTAGGCTAGCACAATTAAGTTACCCTACAGACTACAATGCAAGGAATGTCTCAGGTTACCAGTGATCTTCGTAACAACGACATGACAATAATAATACTAGTCAAAGGCAGTTCGAAGTAACTTACAGTTGAAAAGGCGGATCCATGAAAATACAAGCAACGAACAATCTACAGATTTAAGGTATCCATTTGCTGACCATTTATCGCTCTGATTTGACAGTCATCAGAAAGGGTAAGAAACTCATTAAAAGCAAATGTGAAATATAACTGTGTATCGTTGCCAAGCGAAGTGTGAATCATATAGCATAAGTATGTAGTGTGTTGCCTTGAGTTATGTGTAATATACAGCACGTAGGCCGAGCACGTAATAACGGCCTCTTTCTATAGTGGTGGCGTACTGACCGTTTTTTATTTCGCCCAGTAGGGGTATAAATAATAGACTTGTGTCAAGTCGGTTTAAGTAAAATGATCATTTGAGGAGATAAAGCGAATAAACTAAAACTGCTGACTCAGAACTGAACCGAAATTTAGATAAGCCGAATCTTTAACATGCGATCACTGAAAACCAAATCTCGATACTTGAAAAAGAATGTACGTGGATGACCAATGTAAAAAAATAACTATTGGATACTCTGAATAAGAATTTGGAAATATCTGAGAATAAGATGTAAATTGAAGATAATATTTCAGATATCTGCAATTTCATTTGAAATAGCTATAAATTTGCGTCAATCCAACATGTTTGAAAGTCAGTACAACTGCCTTAACCACTCCATTTCTGAAATGATTCTACAAGTTACTGAGTTCCTTCGTACCCGCGCAGACAAACACATGCCTTTGAAAGCAATGCAATTATGCAAACCAACCTGGTCCAACCTTGCTGATATAACTGATGATGTTTCTAAGTCATCCTTGGAACTTTGGATGCTGCTATGACAGGAGCGGTTTCATGATGCGATTAAATTAAACATTAGAAACTATTACCAGTAAAAATAAATACATGTTTCGAAATATTTCTCAGGGAAACAGTGACCAGCTGAGAGGGCTGGGGTAGGAACGGCGAGCCCCGTTGCCCGGGTCAAATTAATTAAGGGTGTGGGACAATGTGAGATAAAGAATTTCCAGTTGAATAGTATGTGAAAACTTTAAAAGTTGAAGCATATATTTGTCGAGGAAAAGGTCAATATAATCACTTAAATGTAACCAAAATATTTGATAAAGAAGCTGAATGTCACTTAAGTAGAATTGGGGGGGGGGGGGGGGTTGGGGGGTAATTAAATGTTCAAATGGCTTGTCATGGGGGCTTGGTAGTGGTGCCGCTTGCTTTATTACACTTTCTGTTCACGTGCAAGACAAAACAAAAATTGGACGTGGAATACTTTGTCGAGGAAATGGTCAATATAATCACTTAAATGTAACCAAAATATTTGATAAAGAATAAAGAAGCTGAATGTCACTTAAGTAGAATGGGTGGGGTGGAGGGTAATTAAATGTTCAAATGGCTTGTCATGGGGGCTTGGTTTATTACACGTTCTGTTCACGTGCAAGACAAAACAAAAATGGACGTGGAATAGTTTGTTATGCTGGAAGATTTTCCAAGCATACTTTTTTTAATTACGTAAACATGTGTTGATCTGACTATATATATGCTTAATAAGAGGGACTGAAATCGTCAAATACCCGAATAAAATACCCCAATACTTGGGTTAGTCTGGTATTTGATGGGATGCATCTTACTATGCATGCATTGGTTATTCCGGTTTGTAAACAAAAACAGTCATTACAAATCGAAGCTGAAGAACAAAAAGGCAAAACCATTGTAAACAATTCATATGCGGATTTTCTTATACTTATTGACCGAATATTAAAATATGATAATTTGCATGAAATATATTACAACATACCCACCCACACACACACACACACATGTTTGTATTTCATTCCAACCGAGGACCCCATTGTATTTTCCATTGTTCAAATCCACGTATCCTAACCTTAACAATACCCCATACAATAGAACTCTTCCGAGGACGTGGTGATTCTTTAGAAATCACAATCGAGGACCTGAGATTCTTTTGTTCAAGTCCTCGGTCAGATAGAAAAACAAACGCACCCACACACGCACACAGAACATGGCAAATTAACCTCGTTTCATAAACACAAGACTATAGTTCTAACAGAACAAAAAGGTAAATAGTCAAAACCGTTTTTGCAATCCATATAATTGAAATGATCTTCAGTGAGACTCTAACAGTGACCTCCAAACTCCCCAATATCCTTTAATCGATGCGGACTAAATAGATGACTTGGAAAAGAAGGAAGCAATGCCCACGATTGGGATGGAATGTTTAATTAAACAGTCGATACCTTGTCAATGTACTTCCTCGATTCTCGGTATTTTCATATGTTTTACTGTAGTTAGGTAAGCGGCGATGCTTCCTAGAACACTTCCTTAGTTTCTCAACTATGTGATATATTAATGTAGTCAATAATGTGAAATAATTCATCTGGCTGCGAAAATATAAATCAATGAAATGTAGTTGTGTGTTTCCTTGTATTTCAAGAGAAATTCAACATTGTGGCACATTATTAAACTGACTAAATTACATGAGGTCCTAAGCGATAGTTTCCTAATTGCTCTGTCAATATTCATTGATAACTTTCTACTCAGATTGCTGTTCAGAAATATGTACATTTATGGAGAAGAACGCGATAGATTATCAAGGGCAAGTCGTCCTGTCACATATAGATGGTATATGTACATTTATTAGCTATAAATCATTATCTTTCCATATTTGATTTGTAATTTTGAATCACTTGATTGTGATTAGTCTACTTTCCATGTACACTACAATTTTAAAACGCATAATCGACAGCATAGCAACAGTGATCGTAATGACAATTGCCTCTCACTAGACTTTACGCCCTCTTTCTCTTACCTTTTATGATAATAAGAATTCGGTTTAGTAGTGACAACTAAATAACTAGGGAAAAGAAACCCTTCTTAACTAGAAGTACATTTGCCTAGGAATACGCAATATTTTAGTGCGCGTGGAGTGCTAACAGTATAATAAGAAGAACTTTGAACATACGCAGTATCGTAATGCGCATGGAGTGCTTGCATTATTATAGGAAGAACTTTGTAAATACGCAGTATTGTAGTGCGCATGGAGTGCTTGCAGTATTATAGGAAGAACTTTGCAAATACGCAGTATTGTAGTGCGCATGGAATGCTTGCAGTATAATAGGAA
>KN887456.1:32359-44638 GCA_000934455.1 Apostichopus parvimensis | reverse complement strand
GGGGCTCCATGGAGCCTGAGACCCTCGTCTGAAATTTTTCAGCACTAAAAATTAGCTGCTAGCATAATATAATTTTGCTCAAAGCAAGCTATATAGTGTGAAAATTAAAGGTGCTTTGCATTTTGAGTCGTGGATATTCCTTGCTTTTCACCCGTTTCTCTTATACACACCTCTTTGGTAGTAATTTCTATCGATACTCGTCTCCTGATCCCCTCTTTGGAGAAATGCTGGATCCACAGGAAGTGGGGGGCAGGAGGGGGAGATGCTGGAACCCTATTGAAGAATCTGGGCAGGACCAGCAGCTTCTCTTGCTCTGACTGGATACACATTTTATGGAATTAAAAAATAACAATGCTATTATCACTGTATTTATTTAGCTTGGATCATCAAAGATACCCTTTCAAGTAAGGAATAAAAATTTGCAAAAAAAAACAAAATTCTGCATATTCGTTGTTCCTTAGCAACACAAGTCTCCTTGTCGTCTTTGCACGTAACATGATAGTACTGACCGCCCTTAGCTATCTATAAGACTCTGATAGTAGATGTTCGAATAGTAGCAAGGGTCCATGCATTCAGACACAGAGGAAAGTACACCTCAACATCATTATCATCCAAGCCTCAGCAATTATTCTCAATTTTGAAGGCCTGTTATAGTGGCGATCTTTTGTCTACAAAATCTTATCGCTTCGAAACTGACAAAGGGTTAAATAATATGTTAGTATCACCTGGGAGCATGTCAGGTTTCTGCAACAGAATTTTTGGAATTGTATTGTCCAAATGGCAAGCATTTTATTGAGTTCTTGGTTACATAAATGTAAATAAATTAGTTTGTACAGAACAGATTTCAAATGACCTTAATCTTTAAATTGTTTATGTGAAAGGGATTTGACTGGCAGCCATTTCTTGGGGAAGGCTTCCCCATCTCTTTACTTCTTTGCTTCTCATATAATCTGCATGGTGTTTTGAAGCGAACAATTGCTTCAATTCAGAGTCTCACGGAAATCTTACTAAGTACTGATTCTCTCACATTTAATGGCATATGCCAATCATTTTACGAAATTTGAGGCAACTAGAAACATTCACAGGCTTTAGTAACTGGATAGTTCCAATGGGAAAACCTTCCTAGTCATTTTACTTTGGAATATTAACATCTCCAGGTTTTTGATGCTATTCAACACTTTGAAAAGGCAATTGTTGAAACCTTCACACAGTTTAATCTCTGTACCATAGAAATTGGCTGATACAGTTCATATACTGGGCAGTATAATGCTGTCATGGTAAATGGTCTTCAAATGTTCATTTCATTTGTTGCAAATATTTTGTATTATTAATTAGCAAATAATGAACTGTGCAATGAAATTGTTTCTTCTGTTGCATATTATAAAGGTAAACAAGGACCAATTGCAGTTTATATGCCGGAAGCATCTGTTGCTTAGACAATAAAAGGGCTGTTGTTTAAGTACTGTGAAGATTTCATATTTTTGATTTCATATTTTTGCAACATTATCTCTGCCACTGTCAAGTCCCTTTAACAGCTGTTCTGTCAATACAAATGTTGTGTTTATTTGGTTAAAAAATCACAAATAAATGGACTAAGAGAAACAGTGAATAAGTTGTCTTTTTATTACCGTGTGTGAAATTATTCCAAATACAATGTAAATCTTCAATCATGTGAGATTAAAATGTTGACAAATTTGATTTTTGCTTTCTTTGACTTGTTTTTCATTCTACTTTGATACAGCATTAAATGTGAAAATCTCTGTAGCACCACACTTGTGAAACCGTTGGAAATGGCATTTTTTCCATTATAAAAGGAGAGTTGTATGTGGAAGTCTACATAAATTATGGCAAGGGGAGGGGGTTTATGGGGGGGGGGAGGCTAGCAGGGATTCCAATTTTTCTCCACTGAATTGCAAGGTTACTTAAACCATCACACTTGATTCCAAATTATGAATGGAATCAATAACTTTGCCTTGTTTTTAAGCCCTTACAAATTCCACAGCATTGTTCAATATGACATGTTCTTAGAATGAGGAATTTGAAAGTAAACACAGGAAACAGTATCAGCGTATCAGTTTGATGTATTGTCTTGACTTCTGAGTTCCATGATGACAAAAAAACATTAAAGATATGTTAGGAAGAATCAAAAGTGAAAGACAAAATATCTCGGAAAGGCAATTTCCTTCATGAGACAGATTTATAACTTAAGTTAAAGTGAAATCTTCAGAGGCAGGAATTGTAAAGTGTTCCCCATAGGGACATGCAGGCCTGGAGAGTGGTTTGTCCATGGCCTAGGCATGTAGCTTATGTTGCTAACATCATCGCAATGCAATTAGATAATAACTCAGACCAATCTGTCTAATGTGATTGCAGGTTAGTTTGACAGTCCAAGCATAGGCGTAGGAGGTGGGGGGGCTGCAGCCCCCCAACCAAAAAGTTTTGTGAAAATTCGGGCAATATGCTGAGAATTTTTCGGGCACCTACTGAAAGAAAAATAATTTGGAATGTTGTGTTTTTCAATGGTTAAACTGATATTATTATAATCATTATTATTGTAACGACTTCCCCAATAATTCTAACCAATATAGAAGGGTAATAACCCGGGAAATGATTGTATGTTATTGCCATGCGATGTAATAACCGATGCATGCCTATATGATATGCACATTGCTATGTTGAACGCCCGCGAAGTGCATGAAGATTTTGGTTATATTTTCGGGCAAGTCGTTACAGCCCCCCACCCCCCCAAATCAAATTGGGCTCCTACGCCTATGAGTCCAAGAATGCCATTATTCTTCCGTCTCAGAAAAGACTCAATTGGAGTATGAGGCTCTTTGTCTCTATCAGTTAAATGACCTATCAACATTCTACCAGCAAGGTCCAATTTTTCCAAAATTCATCGTCAAAGGTTTGTCCTCCAACTATTGGCATCTAGAGACATAAAGGACTGATGTCAAGTTCAGAATATGTAAAACAGAGCCAAGTTTAATCTTTGTTGACCTCAACTGCCCATTGATCCTTCCCAAAACAAGTATATTCTTGTATCAGTTGTCCCTGTGTGGCATTACAGAGAGAGCAATTAACTATATAAAGTCAATTATAGATACAACATAACAAAATGCATTTTTATGATGCTGAAAGTTGGATCAACAAGGTTCCTTTGCTTCATTAATTCTCTTAAACATGAGACCTGGGTATCCAATCCACTTCAGCCAGGGCAGATCCACTTATCCACGACCACTTCTGATGTCCACTTCAAGCTCTGAAATCTTATCTTTATAATTGCATGGTTTGAGTGGGATGCTGGTAATACGCCATGTTTTCAGGTTACGTTACTGCTGGAAGCCTTGTCTGCCTCTTTGGATGGCTTTCTTTGTGTTTCCTGCAGACTCTTTGCCACTCTTCTATCCTCCATTTCTGTGAGAAAAATTAAAAGATATGCAAGAGATGAAGGCGGAAATGTATTTGCACAATTTAACAGACTCACATTTACACGACACTTGTCAAGTAAACTGGAATATTCACATATTGGCATATTCTGGCATTGTCACACTTTAATAGCAAATTATTAACCTAGCATACTTGACAGATACATATCAGGGCACAAGTTGTTCTTATTCATTTTCTTAACAGGCTTATTACCATGCAACCAAAACTAGAACTTTTTGGTCAAAAAGAGACAGACAGACAGACAGACACAAATCAAAGTTGACAAACTTTCACTCAGGAAAGTGCACGTAAAAACTTTCATAGCAAAATGGGCGAGAAGTGGAAAGATGTGGTTATGAAAAGTTGCAAATCACTTTAAGAAAAAACTAAAATGTCTCCAATTACTGTACCTTGTGGATGATACACAGCCTCTGGTTTGTCCAACCAAAGGATATGGTTGGGATTGTAAACAAACCTCTTCACTTTACCACATTCCACACATTGCACAACTTTGTGTTTCTGTCGATGAGCTGCACGAAAGAACAGAGGAGAGCTGTTATCGAGTTTCCATGGTAACACCATGGAGCTATTAACAAAATATTTCATTGATAGCTCCCATGGTAACACAATAAAGGACAAAATATGGTTATGTAATCTTATGCAAGTATAACTGCATGCAAATTAACATAAACCTTAAAGGGACTGTCCGGTGGTGTTACTGCTATTGTCTTTGTTGCAAATTGTTCACATCACCATGTCTGCTTTCAATATGAAAACAAATTAAAAGCATTTCAAAGGTGAATGTTCTTTTTAATGAATTTTGATATATGAACAGGAATTTTAAGAATCTACCGTACCAATGACACACAGTGAGGGTTGTCATCAAAATTCATGACCAACAAAAGGCCTCATTTTCTTCAAAGATAATTTATGAATTATCCAACTAAGGTCAATTTCTTTCCCATAAAATGTTTGTCTTCATGAAGCCTGGATGCTGCAAAATGATGTGAGCATTCCACTCATTATTCTTATTTCATGGTCAAACAGAGACTTGTATGAAAACTTCAAGGTTTCAACACAATGTTGACATGTTGCTGAACATCGAGTATGCTATTAATTTCTACAAAACAAATGAATATTAAGACAAATAATTCTCAAGCAACATAATTGTTCTTCAAATTATGAAAAGGAGTCAAAAGTTTTGTCCTGTAGTAGCAAAATAACAATCTGAACTTGTAAACGTTTTTGACACTTTTCAACATTTTTCAGCAAACCGAAGAACTGTTGACTCAAGATGGAGTTAGCAATTGAGTGCTAAAAGAGAGAGAGAGAGAAAGGGGGGGGGGGGAGGAATAAATAAATAAAAATAAGAAGAAACCATTAAAACTATCAAATAATGTACATGGATACTATATTTTCAACAATTCATGACAAATAGTAATAAAAAATTATATAGTAGTAGGAAAGATCAATTCAGCACAGTTTCTGCAAAATGCTAAATTGCTTACATCTGAATAGGGGAGCAAATGAATATTTGCTTAAAACTCTTGAATTAGCAAAGTATGGGGAAAGCATTAAGTCTTAATTCAACTGCAAACTTTGAACTGTCTAATAAATCAACTGTGCCAAACTTTGTGACATTTATGGAGATATATTATGTAAATCTGGCAGTAAATTACTTTTGCTGGTATAAGGCAGACATATTGGGGCATCTTTAATGTGTCAAGACATTTGGAAGCTTGATATTGTATTACAGCAATGGGACATATTGTATGCAAGTGGTCAATGGCAGACAAGCCATTGTGCTTGCTCCCACACAAGCCAAAAATTAGTCCAAGATATTACATATTCAAATGCTGAATCAGATTAATTGCTGATTTGGATCAAAATGCAAAGAGCAAATGAGAAAAAAGTAGAAAGAAACAGAAGTCAAACATAAGAAATAGAACTCCAGAATAGAAATCAGTTTTGGAAAACATTGTCACAAATAAAAAAGAGCTTACCTTTAATCCTGACTGTAGCAGTAATTCCAGGGATTAACAGCATATCACATTTCTTACAGATGGCTCTTTTGATACTTGGATGCCTTGCGAACCAAAACACATTAAATATGAAAAAGGATAAGCTGGTGATTTCTTAAAAAAATCTCTGCATCTGTTACGTCAAAACCACATCGGCTTAGCATTTTTTACCTTGAAGATATGAATTTTTTATATTATTCAGTATCTGACTCTGCCAACAATAGCGTGTGTTTATGTCATCAGGGCAATTCACCTTAAAATGTCTCTGCTTGTCTTAATAATATTCCTTCAAAAGCATATAAAATTCGAAATATATATCGTGAAGATGTGAATTTTTTATAATAATCAGTATCTGACTCTGCCAATAGTAGAGTGTGTTTATGTCATCAGGGCAATTCAGCTTAAAATGTCTCTGCTTGTCTTAATAATATTCCTTCAAAAGCATAGCATTTTGATAAAATTCGAAATATAAAACGTGAAGATATGAATTATTTATATTATTCAGTATCTGACTCTGCCAACAGTAGCGTGTGTTTATGTCATCAGGGCAATTCAGCTAAAATATTTCTGCTTGTCTTAATAATATTCCTTCAGAAGCATAGCATTTTGATAAAATATTGAAATATACTTAATAAATACAGTACAGTTACCATTGACAATGTTCATTAAAAATGTATCAAATTTAAAGGATACATCAGCCAGAAGAATAAAATAGCTGAAGTCGAGCTTTTGAAGAACATGTCCCCCAGTTTCTTAACCTCAAGTGCAGTGTAGGAGGTGCAAAGCTATAGGCATTATCAATAAACTTATGTGCAAAGCATGCATCCACAGCTGGTCAAAGGAGTGCAATTTATATTTCTTCAATCATCAAGGATTGAGAATACTGGAAAAGTACTCATCAGTACCTTTATAGAAGTTAAAGCAGAGACTGAATTCGGATATGACTTTCAGTACCTTGAAATGATTAACACACTGCAACTGATCAAACTACTAAGTATAATTGTGACTTACAGTACAAAATTAATTATTCCTTGAAAGCTTGAAATCAGTGTCCTTTATTTTTACAAGCTCTGTTATAATACATTTTCTAAATCGCAAACTTTATATATCGCTTTAGATTCACTGCATGGAGGTCGTCAGTATGGAAAGTTTTACCAATTGATAGCAAAATAAAACTTTTGCTGTACATATAGTATACTGTACAGTTAGTATAAAGAAAGCATGCTACAAACAATGTGTAGAGGTTTTACATATTAAAGCTGTATGTCTAACCCCTGTTAAACATGAAGCTGTGAACATGTTAAAGAGCTCTGCTAGACCAAGGGCTGGGTCGATAACATCCAAGGGGGTGGGGCCACCTAACTATAATCAAGAGTGCAAAATTTGTGAAGACAATATCTGCAAGCTGTATTGGTAATGATACTCCAAATGTACTTACAACTTCATAACAAGACGAGTTGCGATTCTCTTCATCATAGAAATGTAGAACCTGGCCAGATTTTTATTTTCTGGCTTGGACAGAAGGACCTGGTGAGCCATCTGTGGAAAAGTTCATAAAAGGAACATGATCTTATTCAGAATGGAGAACTTGCGAGTGGAATGCACAACATAGAAGAGAATATGGTTACAATATATTCCTGGTTTTAGTGACATCCATGTACTATCTGAACCTTTTATGAAAAAAAGAAAGAAAAAAGGTGAGACTTCGCCGGTGCTATACATGATGCGATGCAGCTCATAATTCATCATTATTTAACTTCATTTTCACCTCTGTAGTCTGTTAGATGTATCATTGTTTGTTATTGTGAACCGATATGGATGTAAACATGTATGCTGCTGGATTACAATCCCTTAAGCTGTGTCACAGTTTCGAGTTTTCCGAGCGGTCCAACTCACCAGTGCGCTATGATCCTGTTACACTTTGTAATATGCAGTCTAGGCAAGACCAACTCACGCACAGTATGTCGTATTCAGCCTTACTGAAAGAACTGAGGAAATATTGAAATTTTGACTGTTGGTCTGAGATCCTACCACCTCCCACAGGAACTTTTCATGCCAGCCATCTTACTGTAGTTTATGTTCCTAATCGTACTGTCCCAAAAATGCGGCCGATGAATTGAGTATGATGAATTGAGTATGATGAATTGAGTATGACTACACAGGACATTGAGATAGCCCACCCTTTTGCTTTCATAGTCATCGATGGTGATTTTAACCGTAGTACCTTAAAGAAGAGCAGTGTCTGTTAACTATTAACACGTAGACTGTCCCACATGTGGAAACACGACCATTGGTCTATGCTAGTCTAATGTTTAAGAAGCCTACAATGCATCAGCTATTATACTCTGTTTGGGAAATCTGATCATGATCTGGTAATCCTTTATCCCAGGTATCGGTCTATCGTCCTAAGACAGGAACTTCGCACTAGTTATCGTAGTTCAACAATGGAGCTGTGACGCACTTGACCATCTTCAATCAACACTGGAAATGACCGATTGGGATATGTTCGTTCGATCGATTACTGATATTGATGAGTTAACTGAGAGGGTCAGCAGTTACAAGAACGTTTGTGTGGACTGTTCTGTAACCTCAAAAGCAGATCAGGGTTTATCCAAACAATAAACAGTGGATTAATAGTGGTGTGAAAGCGGTAATAACTAAGATGAAAGGTATCTTCAGTCAGGGAGATAAGTACAAGTGTAAGATTGAGAAACACTTTATTTTAAAAATATGAAACAAGTCTGGGACGGTATGCTGAATCAATTCTAGAACCAATTTGGCTGTCATGATTTCTTGACACAGGCTGGGTCATCTGCAGATTTTTGGAAAATTTGTATTTGCAATTAATTTTAATCCATATCTAAATGCTTACTAAATGTTTTCATACATATCTTCACTCTCTCTGCTTGAGAGATAACTCTGAGAAAATTCAGGGCAAAATTTTTGAGGACTTTTTTTGTTGTTGTCATATATGGGGTGTCATATATACTGATACATGTGTATGTCATTCAGGGATAGGGTTACCATCCGTCCCGATTAATCGGGATTGTCCCGTTTTCGAAAGGAAAAGTGAGCGTCCCGGCCGGTAAGACAAATTGTCCCGATTTTCCCGGAAACGAATATACGCAGTACAAGTTTTTCGGATCAGACTGGCAATCGCCAAGTTATGTGTACATAAACAGCTCGTTAGCTGCTGTAGCAGACGACCACTCGGTAGGGTAACCCTGTAGTGTGCGGGAATACGAATCCACGTGCGTCGTTGCGATAGAATTGAGTATCGTTACTGACGTGGGACGTTCAATGTTCTTCTATCTATCCGCATGGAGTAAATGTGGTGCAAACCAGAAATAGCATGAATTACATTTTTGAAATAGGCCACATATTAGGCAAACAAAACTAGTAAAATCAGCCTTAAATATTGCACCATTTGGCTTCTAGGTAGGTCCCAAAATAAAAAATTTTGCAAAGGGGAGGGGGACACCCCCTCCCATTAGACCGCTCCCCCAGATCAGTCCCACTTTCAGCTCAAAGAAAAATGTTAACCCTATTCAGGGAGGTAGCCAGAAATTTGAAAGGGGCACTACTGTGGCAGTTGGAAAGAGGAACAACACAAAAACTTGACCAACCCTCCTCTCCTCCCCATTATCAATATAACATATAAGGGATACATAGGCCAACTATTTGTTGATCAATCTATCAATCAATTTATTCAATTTATCTTACCATTTTGGGATGCAGGATTTGGGGACTAGATACAGTAGGTGGAATAAAATGTAGAGCTATAGCTTACAGGGACACATCTATGAAAAGTGAAACAGCTACGTAGCCTCATTCCTAATTTTCATGTTTCTCCAATCTGAGACTGTTACAATCCATGAACTCAACCCAACTTCTTTTCCTTTTGCAGAAAGTGACCCGTTAGTCCGTTGTACTGGATGATGGGTTCTCATTTCACGGCCCTACTCCACAAATTGGATTGTAACTTCACAATTCTTTGACCAAAATGCTTTTGTCCTCTTGGACTTCATGATGATCAGCTATCATAATTTCGCCAAAAAACAGCTGAACCTTCGGCTCAAAGAGAGATTTTCAATCACTTCAGTTAACAATGTCGTTAAACGCGGGGAGCTTCTCTTTTGTGCCTGGCAGTTTTGCGTCCCTCAAACTTTCACAAAAACATAAATAAATGCCGATATACACATATAGTCAGCACTTGGTAATCATTTCCAATGTTGTAGATGATAAGCTGTACTTCGTAGACTAACAGAATCAGTCAAACGCTTTCAACGTCTGTTTCCGCTGACCCAAGAAAAGCTTAGGCTTAGCCTACGTAGGCCGATCTAGCTTAAACGTGAATCCCTTTAGACTGTTTCTTAAAATTTTTATTCCGGTAGTCATTTTTAGAGTAAAAACTTCGAGTGTAGGTGATTGTATGATACTATGCCTTTCCTGCAAGGCGTTTACATGAAAAACTTTACGAAAAATTAATGTTTCTGAATGAAACTAAAGAAAACATACCTGCTCTTTACATTGTGTTGAAGTTAGCAAGTACAGTGTATGATAAAACTACAGTCAAACCCTGTCATGGTGGCAATAACACAATGCTTAATATAAACCTGGTCTACTGTTACACTTTATGTAGCTAACATGCTGTTACATCAAAGAATGAATGCACAGCAGTGCATCTAAGTGGCCAAATGAAGATGCAATCAGTGAGCTAAATTGAAGAGTAATAAACAATGTTATTGTTGTAGTTAGTACTTGTTTTTAACATTTCAAGCAGGAGCTACCTCTTGCATATTTAGAGGAACGGTTTTTATTAATTAAGCATTTATCACCATTAACCTTGGTAGGACCTTAGTACTTAATACCAAGGCTTGAACTTTATAATCGGGCACGTGTTTACTACTACCGGCTGTGCCCTTACTAAGTATTTAATCATTATGCAAGTGCCTCGAGTAAGGTTGTATTGCCTAACGTTAGTGTATAGCACTTTGCCAGCGGTTAGGTTTATCGTCTCCCCCAGGGCTGGCTGTATTAACACAGCTACCTAAGCCTGTTGTGCCTCATCTGTTTTCTTTGGGAGGAACTTCAAGCTGGAGGCCTATTGGAGCATGTAAGAAAGACTAGGGTATATGAACATTATAATATATATCGTTTGTTATCCTAAATTAGTGTCACTCTCAATAGCCTAGGCTAAAGCTGGCGCTTGGTCAAGGTGGCGATCAAGTCCTTCTTATGTTAGGAAAGTAGGCTTAGCCTCTCTTTGCTCTTGTCCCATATAATGTGCTCGAAGATAATCTTTATGTAAAGCGCCTTATAAATTCATTATACAACCGGCTGATACTATAGACTACAGTATAGTAATACTAATACATTGATCTAGCTTAGTCCTCTATTTTGTTAGCCTAGACAAGAGATAGTATTACTACTACTAGTTACGGTACTGTGTTACACTAACTAAAAGTACACAATACAATCATAAAGTAAACTACCTGGAAAAGGTGGTTCATTCTCAAGTGAATGTCCCGATTTTGATTCAGAAAAGTCTTCTGAACTTTTTTCTTCATGTCGAGGCCTATAGAATGAGGTGAATCAAAAACTGACGGTTATCTGTCATGGAGTTTGGTACGTGGTTGTCTGTCATGCAGTCACAGAATGTAGGAACTATTCATTTCTGAATCTCTGTGGTTGCAGTACATCATTGCGCAATAATACTCTTCTGTGGTGTTTATGAAAAGCCGTTTTCTTCACATATGGGCTCCCTGCCTCGGGGTGTCAAGTCACTTCTAATCAGTTATTTTACGAAGTTAGTGTTGACATCCCCCTCAGTTCGCTCAACGTAAAAAACAAAAAGACATCTATTAACATAATTGCCTTTAATCTTCAATTTGAAGTCCCCCTCCCACCCCCACCCCCAAAAAAGACGAAAATTATAAAAATGAAAATATTCGATTGAAGGAGAGAATTTCAGCGGGACTTTGATTGGATATACGGTACCTAAGCATACCTAAGCCATCACATCTATGGCTGTAGCATGTTCGCCATTACTCATCCACATGCATTATATGCATGCTCGAAAATTCGGCATTAGCCTACTAATTTGCTATTGCCAACTTCAAGTGCGAAGTCATTGGTTGTACCGGTGTATGTCCAAAACCATTTTTTTTTAAAGTTTCAGTGCGTTCAATTAAATAACTCTTGATATGACTTTTTATGACACTACAAATGCTCTACACCTATGTTAGACCGTAGGATCGATGAAATATACATGCATGTAGGGTGTCTGGGTGTCCCACCCCCACCCAGCAAAACATACAGTTTTAGACGTCAAATGGTGCATTCCGTGGCATATTTAGAATATAAATTATGTTAGTTCTAAAAATCGCAAGGTTGTACTAATAACTCCTTTTGTGTGTTCGCGATTTCTTAAAGAAAGTTCAACCAAAAAAGTGACCCCTTTACACGGAAATACATTTACAAATATCAAAAAAATGTGAACATCACTTCTTTGCAATACAAAATGATATGAGGACATGCATATAGTAAGTTCACCTTTAAAGACGCAAATTTTCAACAATTTTGTTAAGCAATCAACTTTAGCCACCAGAGGAAACCTTAAATCATTAAAGCGGTTGGTCAAAATACGTCACTACGTAAGATTAATGCAAACGTGCCATCTACAGGTAGGATTAAAAGTGAATACGAAACTAACACCGCCCATAAGTTGCTGACGTTATGTTACAGCGAAGTAGATAATTTCTTGTTTCAGAATATTCGTATAGTTAATGGAATATAATTACTAGAATTGGACGAAATAGATTGCAAA
>KN887455.1:71256-84822 GCA_000934455.1 Apostichopus parvimensis | reverse complement strand
CGAAGAAGCCAATCAGGTTTGCCTATTGGGCCCACTTCCCCAAAAATGTTTATTCAAGCCCTGCCTCCCGCAGTGAACAATCACTTGGCTTAAGATTGGTTTGTACAATATACACTGCAAGATGGTCGCTAATTGCTGTGGAAGAAACATGATCTCACATGACATGCAATTTCGTAACTTAAATATGAATAAAGATTTTGTGGTTTGCATAAGTTCACGCCCCTCGTTGGAGAAATGTTCAAGACATTTGTATCAGACGGATCCTCAGGCATGTAAAATACAGTGGGCAAGCACTTTCGTGATAGGCAGAAAAGGACTGAGGCATGTACAGTTTGCATGTGAGAAAAAGAGTATTACAAACGATTTGACCAAGACTAATACTTGGATAGTACTTGATCAAACTAAGATACCATTCTATGTATATGTATATTGTTTTCTGCTCGCAAATGAAAGTTTGGAAACCATGTAATTAACCCAGAAACTCTTGCATATATATATGTAGTATTACCAACAAGCCAAAATACAAATTGGAAGTTTTCCAACCTTATTTGTAAGGGGTAATACCCATGCATGCATTTCCCATTAACTAACACATTCATACTTCCTTTGCATATCCTCCACAAAAAGAACAATTCCAATGGATATTTTCCAGAGAATCGAGGGTGTGGATAATTTGGTTGTTTAACTGATATTTGGCTGATCATACTGTTGATACTTGGAAATGAACCTTGACAAGTGACACTGACTAGCTAGCATTGTTATGGGTTTTAAGTATCTAGTAGTATTGCCAACTTCACCCAAGTCAACAAAAAAAACCTACTTGATAGTAATTCCATTACAAACTTTCTGATCACCAACAAACTGTAGTAATGTCTATTTTTGTAAATTTATAAGTAAATGAGACACATAAAACTGACTCAGAAATAATGGGGAAACTAGAATAGGATTTGAGCCAGTGACCTCAGGATTACAACTGATCAAAACCTGCACTCTACTAACTGATATACATTGTATACACCTTAGTTCAATGGAACTGATCCATGTGTATAGCTAAGTGTGTAGGGGTGCCAGTCATAAGCCACAGTGCCTTGCAAATCAGGTAACCAAGGATCACACCTCACAATTCAAGTTTATTCATTTTCTGTTAGATTTTCTTTGCTATTACGATAATTTTCTTGCTTAAATCTACACTTTACAGTTTACTCCATGATGATAAAGAGGGTGAGAATAATTCCATGGCTAGATTCAAATATGGTTGCCAGTTCTTCTGTGGCGTGAGCGGCCAATTCGGGTGAAAAAAACTTGCAAATTAAAAGTCTGCTATTATTTTATAATTAACCATGCACATGGGTAGGAATTGAGTGGGCTGTTTGCAATTCGTTGCAATTGGTGTCTCTTAGCTAAAGATTCATTCAGGAGTGAAACATGGTAAAAAATTCCAATGTTTTACAGACATCTCAGCAAATGCAACCTTGGACTGAACAACATGAAATGGTTGCAATCCATTTTTAATTGGGGCAGTTTAATTAGTCTTCAGCTACTATTTCTCTCAAATTGGTAGGCCAAAAAATTTGCTGTTTGGGCAGGATCTTTCATTTTCCTGGATCCAGCCAATGAAAGTTGAAAATACCAAATTTTTCATTTTTCAGCATTACAGATGTCAAATTGGCAACCATGGATTCAGAGTGTATCTTCAGCTGACAGTTATAGTTTCAATACGACAATACTAAAATCCAGGCTGTGGATTACAGAATTTTAGCTAGTAGTCTGTAACAGAAGAACTGTATGTATTTCGAAGGCCGTGGCATTTTGCTGACCCTGCAGGGAGGTGTCATTTCTTTATCCAATTACCGCATCCACTTTTCTCCAGTGAGAGACAATGCACCAGGAACCATGTCAAAAAACACCCCCATTATAACTGAGAGTGACACCTAACTGGCCTTGAACCTTTTTCTTTTTGAATACTAGGTAAACTTTGATTGACAATAATATATGTGTAGACTACAGAAGTCATGCAGTGTGTTGGATCAATACTTTCTGGCAATTTGATTGATCAGACAAACTACAGTATGTACTCCTAGTACATAGACTTGAGGGTGAATACTGGCACGCATCCTGTGCTCATATAGAAACAAGGTTTAACCATGTTATAGGGACTGGCCATTTACTAGAGTCACATAATAAACCTATCCAGGAACTGTACATATGTCAGAAAACAGTATTATTATTATGATACCTTACTCAGACGAAGTACTTGGAAATATTGTCACTATTATAAGAGTATCACAAACACAGAGGCACAAATTAATTTTAAAATAATAACATACAGTACAGTAGTAATATAGCATAAAGTGAAGGGTACTAGAGACTAAAGAAAGCAGAACTATTTACTGTTAAGAATATTCACCATATCTATAATAATAAAAAAAAACACCTTCACTTAACGAAAGATAATTTACAAATAAGAAACTGCAATGAGACAGCAATAAAATAGCACAAGTTAAATATATGACTTAGCTAGACAAAGCCTTATATGATGGCATTGGCATGTGTATAAGCTAAGTACTACGACTTTACCCATAAGTGTAAAAACTTTTACAGCAAGATTTACATAACTTTAATGTCACAGTTTGTGTCGGGAAGTATAACTGCACAATTCCTCACTAACCCATTCTGACTGACCCATTCTGACAGAATTTGGACTATAATCCTCAATTCACTGGTTTTCGCCTCTAGTTGGTTGCTCCTAATTATCAAGTTATGAACAATTTATTTTAAATGCAGAAAATGTTGTGTATGAGTATGTTTTCCTACAGTATTCAGTTTTATGTTGCATCTGAGGTAATGACTTAAAGATCTGCTTTATTGGCTCCAAATATAGCATGCTATAGCTAGGAAAGTTTTTTGATTATGCAACCTACATGCCACGGTCGTAAATCGACCTCATGCTCTACCATTAGCCTGCCATAGCTTCTTTGTGTACAAACACTGTGTGGAAATATGTTCATGTCTACAGTGTAGTTAAACATACAGCGTTCACACAAAGACCCTCACCCAAGAAAAAGTATGTGGCAGGCACTGCAGACTAATTGGTAAAAAGAGGTCATTTTACAACCAAGGCAGGCCGAGTATGTAATCTCAAGAAACTTTTCCATGATAGCGTGCTACAGTTGGGGTCTATACAGCAGAGCTTTAATGTTCTCTGTGGTAGAGTCCAGCCCTTAAATGATGAACCTTAATGTCAAATGCAAAAAATGATCATTTCTCAAACATTTAAAAGTGGTAAAGAAATACAACCTGGAGTGATAGAAGTACTTTCTAACAGTTAATAACTTTGGTTCAGTCTTTATCTACATTTCCCTCTTGTTGTTAGAATGGCCTCCCTTCCACTATTTCCCTCTCTATAGAAATATATACATGGAAAGAACCAAAACATTCACATGTAGGCCTATATGTGTTTGTCTTCTGTTGTAGCCCAAAACTGAGATTCACACGCCCCACTCTCCCCTCCCTGTATTTCAAGTTCAAGAGATTATGCAAACATAATTGTGCATTTCTTAAGGTTATCACATAAAATACATTCTTTCATGTTCTTCAACTTTCTTCTGGATTCTCTGGCTACCAAAAGTTCAGTGGAAGAAAAGAAAAGAAAAATGACAAACAAGGATAAACTTATTGACAGCAAAAGGCTCCTGACCCAATAAAGCAAGAAATTTATTGATGCATTAAAATGTCAAACAGTTCCTCCCTCGTTATATCTTTACTCCAATAATATGTTACTCCATATTCACCTCATCATAACCTCACTGGTAGACTCATATCTCATAACTCTCTTTATCTATTTCACCAAATACAATATGCAGTGAAAAACATACTGGAAGACAGTTAAAAGATAACAACCTCAATTCTGTATCCGAAAGCAATGAAATAGACCATTAACACTGATACAAAATCCAAAAGATCCCAACAAATTTTGTGGGTACTCAATTTGACACTCTTTTCTAAAAGTAAGTTAAGCGGGCAATAACCTATTGGGCATGCTGTGAGGCTGGTTTCTTATTTCCATGATATAATTTTAATCAGAGTATGAAAGTTGAGAATGCACTGGCCAAATGGATGACACAGATCTAATTCTTAACAGTGCATGAAAAAATTGCAGGAGTATATTATAACTTGCAGATTAATTTATGATCAAAACATGAGGTAACAGCATTAAACAAGAACATCCCTCAAATGGCATCCTTGATCAAATTATATATGAATTCATTCAGGGCTAAAAAATTAAAATATTTCAAATGTTATCATATTTTTAAGACGTGATATCAGACATTTCCAAACCAATAGACAATAGACACATGTGTCAAAATCACCATTGGACCTGTCTAAGTCATCAAAGCTCAATCAAATGTTCAAATGCTATGGTATGTTGTATCAACATTGGCATACATTACTCATTATTTTCATTCTAATGTAAGAGATAAGGTTTTCAACTCATCAATTCTGCCAGTGATTGTGTATATGCAGTTCCTGTCTGGTATCACCTTCTACTTGAAAAGGACAAGAAAAGAATCAGAAGTTTCTTGAAATACTGCTCAAATATATTTAATCTCGACTATGAAAGCCTGGTTGGTAAAGTATACACTGCTGCTATAAATGAATTCATAAGACTAGCTAAGAATATACATAGTTCTAAAGATCACCCACTTCACTCCGAGTTTGATCTCTCTGTGCAATAGAACCAACAAGTACAATCTACGAAATCCTACTATCTTGCCAACTTTTAGAATTATGCTTTTTAAGAACTCATTTATCTACAGAGCAGCCATTTATATTCAAAATGGGTTCTTAGAATCTCTATTATAATCCTTTTAATCTTTCAAACTTCTAATCCTCCATCTTATTTCTTATTTGTTCATGTTTTCCTGATTGTACATTTTTATGTCTTTTATGTATCATTTTTATGTGTCCTATTTATAAATTTATACTGGAATAAAGAAATTGAATTGAATGAAGGTAGATCAATTTGTAAGGCTATTTCAAAGCTGCATATTGTGATAAACTTATTATTATCACAATCTGATGGGATCTGGTGGAGGTAAAACAAATCCACCAGAAGGATGATGTATGATATAACTTCCCAGTCCTCAAAGCATAAAAAGTAAAATGAATCATAAACAATTACATATAACTTTGTGTAAAATTAACATCCAGTTTTTTTTAATACATAAAACATCTGTAGCTGTAATCCTGCCAAAGTTATATATGACTTCTAAGACCAATCACAAAAATTTATTATATAATTACTCTTCAATGACACTTGTCACATCAATATATTATCCTTGATATTCATTAACTATAAACATTTATGACAAAAAAGGAATTTTAACTAAACTGTTTTTTTGTTAAAACTCCTGTTTTGGACCCTGCATTTTTATGGCAATTACCCAAACCATACACAAATAAAGCTATTTTCGTCCAGGAGAGCTAGATAAGGCAGAAACAAATTTTACAGAAAAGCTCAAACATGAAATGCAAAGTATACAAAGGGTTTGCCACAAATGAAAATACATGAAGGAAGTTTGTGGCTGAATGTATACTGCTCAGTAATTGATTTCAGCTGTCTTCTACAAACAGATGACCCTGGAGGGAAAACAATGTAGTCAACTAAATGATACCTGGACTTATGGAAAGTGAGCAAATGCTCTCTGGCTATTTCAGTTCCAAATGGATTTGCAGATCAACTTGGATGGGAAATTACTCCGCTTTCTAAAAGTGCTTTGCTTGTGGCACTTCTTCCTGATCTTCCTGAAAGGGGGGGATGAGAGGACAATCCAATTTTTTTTTTACACAAATGGAAACAACAAAATTGTCCGAGAGCAGAGTACAAAAATGTCACTTCCAATACCATTTGATGACCTAAAAACATAACTTTAGAAAATAAACATATACAAAAAACGAAAAATTAAAAGCTTAAAGATGAAAAACTTTGGAGCAGCAAAGAAAAGTTGCAACTTCTGATTAAACTTACATGAGGTATGAAAGAAGGGTTTTCATTTATTCTTTATGAGGAAAGACTACTCTAGTACTTAAAACAAAACCACAAAGGAGAGACTCTTTATCGCACAAAACAATAGACTATTACCAGCATCTGCCACATCTAGTAACATTAATTAATCACATGATGATAAATCAGAGAAATTCTGATGTTCAACTGATCTATTTGATCAATATAGTAGATAGTGCCAGCTTTCATTACTATGTATGTATGTATACATACTATTGCTCACCACCAAGTTATCCTTGGCACAGCAATTTATTGGAGGTAATTGAAAACAGCAATAAGCCAGTTCTAGTGATTCCTTGCCATATCACATATGGGAATAATGAATGTTTAACATTGTGTACAAGAGTTTTTAAGTTTTGACCACATACCACTTTTTGAAGAGATTAAGGATGAAGTTCTGGTACTCACTAAGGTCAATCTAAACATTTGTTAAAAAGTTCAACCACCTTTACCTTTGAAGGATATTGTGTAAACAGTTTTTATTCGAGTACCAAGTACTTCAGAGTACTTGAGGTCCTGAGTACCAAGTAGGATTGTCAGAATACTCCTGTAATGGATCTGTGTATTGAGTAGCAGTATCAGATTACAGCAGTTTAGAACCTATGTGCAGAGTATGATTACTTTGTATGAGAGCACTATGGTTTATTTTAAATACGGTATGAAAAAATGCATGTAACTGCTCACTGTCATTATACGCAAATGATATTGTTGAATGTGCTACATTGCTTGGACATTGTTACTGCTCCCTGAGGCAGAATGTCTCAAATTATCAGAAAATTTCTGAAAACTGGAATGACAAAGTGATGGCACGCATCATCCTGACATGTACGTATGCCTGGGTTTTAAAAATTTGCATTTTTAATAGGTTAACAGTAAATTGTAAGTGTGGCTGAGCATTTACAATTATTAGGATTGAGTACATATGATGTGTTACTTCTAACTGATTAATGTACATTTGGTTAAAACTCTATACGGATTCTTTCGTTTGAGTTAAAGCAATGTTACTGTGAGTGTTATTCAGTGGCTTTGGTAGAATGTCTAGAAAGGGTTAAATGCTAAAACTACACTGTAACAAAGACGAAACTTAGTTTTGGTGACCACAAGGCATGGTCTTATAGAGACACTCTCTAATACACATTCTATCATTATCAGCCATGGTATTTCTATTCACTTTAATATTATGGTGGATTATCAATGGGGATCTCCAGCCCTAAATCAACAGAGGGCACTGTCATATCCGTCCTATTATAATTCTGCAAAACTAAACAAGCTGCAATCTCTGAAATCTCTGAGAATTCCCTTGAGGAATCCCTGACAGAAAGTACCTGCACATTCTCGAATTCACATAGCGAGACACATTGGAACTGAGATATATACAGCTTTTGACCACTCATAACTAGGTCATCATTTTAGGAATGAAATGGTCTCCTCAGTTCATTTGGCAACTTTACACACGTCTGGTCGTTAACCAATCAGAAAGCTTCTTTGAGCTGTTTCAATCATGTCCACGAAACTGTTTGTTAACTTGAGCATCAGTATAAGAGTATTCAAGTCTCCGAAATGGAATACATATCCATACTTACTATTCTTCACATAATTATTGAAGACAAGTTCTTTTCCAACATATTTTCACAACTAGCACAAACACTGAGATATGTTACTGCGCTATACCAGGTCTTTGGACCCAGAGCTGTATCTACTACGACTCCTTGACAGGACATGCTGAAGATGCCCATTATATATACTACACATGTTTATATCAAATGTTACGTAAAGTCAATGGAAATAAATTATTCCCATGAGAAGTTCCATATATTCCATCATTAGCTGCTCTATTTCATGTGATATCTATACTTTCATGATATCTATACTTTCATGATATCTATACTTTCATGATATCTATACTTTCACCCATGATCAGCGAAAACTCCTGACACAGCTAGTAATTGTCATGAAGACCGAACCAGAATAGTTCACAAATACACACTTGCTGCGGCTATTTTTAGATTTTATCTCTTCTTATCTGAGGACAATCTTCCTAACATTTGTCAGTACCACAATTGAACAAGGTTATCCGTTGCGGTCATTAAGTCACCATTGGACTCAACCTGGTCACTTCAACTACAATCCATTTCAAACTGGCGATTATGAGATGGTAGATTCCTTTGTTTGAATTTCATAAGGCAAAAGTGCATTAAACCTGACACTTTTAACTAAGTGAATTGATCCATGTAAACATTTGTATTTGAACTTCAGAGCAAATGTTTGAAAAAGTAGTGCCCAAATTTCCAGCAATACCAGCTAACCTACTGAAGTATATAATTCAAATTAATGTTAATGTTAATACATTCTTGAAGAAGACATGGAACATGTACCATCATAATATTTTCAAGAAACATGTTGGCAATGCCTTTTCTTAAATTCTGAAAAATAACACAACCACCTAATTACTGTGTATTTTCTCCAAAATCTCCTCCTTCCCCAACCCCCCTTCCCCAGGGTTTGAAAATATGAATAAATATTTATTCTATAATAAGGAAAGGGAGGCTGCATATATTAAATGTTAAATATTGTTTATCTAAACAAACATGTTCCAAAACGATACTGATAAGGATTCAAAGTGATTCCCTACCCAAAGCAAGCTTTCAAATGAGAAAGGGTATTTCATAATGATACTCATCCGGGCTGCCAACGATAGTTGGTCCAAAGATCTGCCTCTTCAGAAAGCACCAAAAGGGGTCCTGATAACAGCAGTTGAGTAACATTCAAATGGATAAAAATCTGAGATTAAAACTTTGGATGGATACAGAGGGCGCTGTTAAAAAGTTACCAGGTCACTCTAGACAGCAGAGCGAGAGTACTGAGGTTATTAGGATACAGGTAAGCAAGGAGCGAAGTAATTCTACTGAACATTAAAGGTAGTAAGTCTCAAAAATAATTGGATACCCCTCAAGCTAACTAGTTGGTGGTTTAATACATCTGATTATAAATTGCTAAAGTAAGGGTGCAAATGTTTGCTAACAATGTGGGTGGGTGGTGTATGATACATGATAATTAATCTGCTGACTGACAAAGCTCAGCAGGTGCTTGTGGTTATTTGTCTAACACCTTTCATATCCACCAATTTCCTGACATATTTCTACTTTCATGGACAGAATCATAAGCAAGGTAACAATATTACATATATAACTCCAAAAGAACCTGCTCAGTCAATGGTAGACTGTAATAACCATGTATTTTACATTCTCACCAAACTAAGTCACAGAAACTTGAGAAATTGATATTAAGACATCTAAGAACTGACATCGGGCTAAAACTGTAAACTGGATAGACATGGAGAGTAATCCTGCTTCATCGCATGTTTAAATGTGGCCTTGCAAAAATTACGACTTCCAGGTCGATTTTAAATAGTTCACATTTTAAAATGCGAAAACTTGGAGAAGTATAGAAAGAGATAACTGCCTCATTTCAAGAGGATGTTACTCCACTATGTTCTCTATCTAACACATTCATAATTATATCATACCAACAAGCAAGTGACATCTTCTTTGGTTCTGAACATGCTTAAATTTCATCAGTAACTTTTCAAACTTGTATTAAAGGCACCTCACGGAATGAATGGGAAAAGCCTATAACTTTTAGCTCAGTTGGTAGGAATATTTATTTCTATTCCTAAACCTGGAGTCACTTGTTGTATCCTGTTATCCAATTATTTTCTTTGCAGAAACATTTCATTTCATCCATGCATGCCATCCCTTTTACACTACTAGGGTTTACTTTTAAGTTTGTAATGCATTTAACAATTTATATTTAAGAGACCTCAAGTGGTGTCCGTTTTTGAGTACAAATTAAGGGGACACGTACTGGCTGGCTCCAGGATTGATTATAACAAAGTTATATCAAAAAAGAGATATCTTAAGATAAATAAAAAGAGTGAGAAAAATATGCTTCCATATTCCATAGACAATAAAATGTTTGTTAAATAAAAATTTGACAATGTGTGTTTAGAAGCACATAAATGCACTTCAGGCTAGATATTCATACCATCTGAAAGGACATGAGTCGTGGAAAAATCTTCAATGCCATACAAAGGGTAGTAGGGTAATTATTGCTATAAAGATTTTCCTTGCCAACAGCAGTTGCAACTCTTTCTAATCTTGCTAATCCCAGGGCTACATATATATGGTGACTTCATTTATTTGTGGCTTTTGCAAGTTAGGTTATTTATATTTTTGAGGAAAAGATTTAGTTTTCATTATATGTATAAAGCTCCAGATAGTTCCCTTTAGTTCTCTCATATCCCCCTGGATGGAAGAGATATTCTGTTCCGATTAGATGTCGAAAGGGTATGAACCCGATGAAGACATAGGATGTAATGTTAAGAAAATGCAGACTTTAATAATAGATAGCAGGCCTCGACAAATATTATTAAAAGTACTCGCCATTTGGGGACCGTGACTAAAAAGTCACTCGTCAACGAGTCACTCGCCAAAATGTTGAGCGTAGTGTATTTCTATTCGCCAAAGATAAAATTCTTCTCGCCAATGGCGAGTTGGCGACCGTATTTGTCGAGGCCTGATAAATAATACACTTGATTAAAATATTTGATTTTTGTTTTGTAAAATTTTACATTACAAGTTTTACTCATGTGCTCCTACTTGTGAGTCAGTAATAATTATGAGCATTTTAACTTTTAACCCCATGCAATAGTTCAATGGATTGAGACTGTATGCAGGGCTACTCTATAATGCTCTGAAAGCACAGACTTTCAGATGTGTATGGTTCAGATGTATATGGTTCATATGTGTATGGCTATATGTGTATGGTTCAGATGACTAAATACTGTACCATTTGAGAGAAGATCTTGTTTCTCAAATATCACAGGTCAGTTGAGACACTGAAATGCAAACAAAGCAGCATTGAGACCTTGATTCCCATTTTCCAATATATACCAGCATTTAGTACAATTTCTTGTAGCATGTAACAAAAGAATCAATATCATTTTAGCACCATTTGTTCTCAAAGCACTGAAGCCCTGTTTACACTTGAGAAATAGCTAATTATGGTAGTAGACATTAAAAGCAATATTAGTTTATGGTTTTGTTCCTTTCTTCTAGTTAACAAACCTCACCTTCCTATTCATTATTCATATTATTCAATAATGAGCACCAGGGAGAAGGGTGGGGGCTGATACTGAGCATATGCAAGGTCTAATGTAAACATACATAATTGAGGGCTCCTCTGGAAAGCAGTCTGCACTGAGCAGGACTACCCTCATTAAAGATGACGATAATAAAATAATAATAATTATAATACAGAGGTTCAAAAGGTTACTGTATTTCCTTGCCCAACACTGAGGGTGGAATCTCATTCAAGATGTATATAAATTCTTATTTGTGTGATAATTAAGAAACTTAGTTAAATATTTCTTTTTCTTCCTGACCCTTTGCCAATTAAGATGTCTCTCATATTGCAATTTACTATGATTTGTTACATATCTTGTGATAGCCTTCTACCATGCACTGGAATGAAATATATTTGTGCATGTTATGGTCACTGTTATCACATGCCTCATGGAGAGTTTCTTGCTGTGAAGTCTAAAAGGTTCAGGCCAAAAACAAATACTACTGTCCCTTACCAAAGAACTAAATTGATTGAATTTTATTCCCTCAAGGTTTAGCATCTGTCGTGACACAAATAGACTCACATTCAGTATTTAAACTTACATTCTCTTTACCAAGACTGCTTTATCGATCAGAAACTGTCACTTTCATGCCCTTAAACATAGCCTGCTATTCCTCCAAAACAGGATGGAATCGGGAAAAAATTGTAATCAATATATAACTGTCTGTAGTCTTTCAAGAAGCAACTCATAATCAATTGCACATTAGTTGGCTTTATAAATAAGCTAACATTTTACAATACAACATATTTTGGTGGCATTTGTGTAAAACCTGGAATGGGTATTCTTATTTTCGAATGTTTGGAGCAAAAAAAAAAATGTGGTTTAACACAATTTTCTCAAGACTAAACTGGTCGAAGACTACACTATAAGTTTGACTTGCGGCTGCAACTTCCGCTAGAAAAGGACACCCCTCCATTATTTTCATCCTGCCTTGCTATGAAAGAAAAACAGAAGGAGCCTGAGCAAACATTGCAGTATTCATTCAAGGTTCTGGGTTTCATCATCACTGAAAGCCACTTCAGGAGCACTGTCAGTGAATAGATGACCATGTTGCCCAAATAACATTGTAAGGACATAAACACATAACAAAATAGGAAGAAATGATGTCACTCGGCCTGACTCTATGTTCCACTCCTGGTAGCCTTGAACTCTGGAGCTGTTCATTTTGAATACCAACAATTCCTTAATTAACTCAGATCATACAGACCTACAGGGAATGGTACTTAGCTTGTAGCTTAAAAATGGAATATAATTGCTCTCCTGTCTGAATTAAATTGCATAACTATAAATATTCTGCTTTAAAATTAAAATGCTTATTGTCAAGAAAATTAATGATTCATTGAGGAAAAATAATATCATCCATCTTGACCCCTTAACATGTTTCCTTTAAAAAACAACAACATGTCTTAACTGCATGTGTTGCCCAGCTCTATATACAGTCCAGACTTGTATACAAATGTATTATGACCAATTGGTTAAATGTATAATATAGACAAAGCCCTGTTAGAAGAAAAAAAGAACTTGTCTTCATCTGGAGAGAAAATTTCAGTAGCAAAATCGGTTGTCATTCCCCAGATGAAATTCAGATGTATACAGCCAAATTCAGATGTATACAGCCATACATGTACAGTATATCATCATCTCTTTTCCTTTTCGAGGCAGCGTTTTCAACTTTGCAAATTACGTTGGTGTTACCCAACACACTAGATGATGACTGAACTCTGATTCTGACCTAAATTTGGACTCTTGTTGGATCTAATCTTTCACATCCTTGGCAATGAGGAATTTGTTACCGGGCATCATAAATAAAGCCTCTTCATTAAAATAACACTTTCTCGGAGCTTTATATGGAAGCTTAAATGGTTCTTCAAAAGGCAGGTAAACAATGCTCAGATATGATTCTCCCTCCAAACAACAGTAAAATACAACAAAGAAACTTACTTCATGTTCTCAAAATACTTTGATGACTCTTTTTTTCCTTTTTCTCTATATAATTTCCAACTATCTGAACCTCAGTGGAACACTGGCTATCCCATTACAAGAGCACATTAGTATAAAAAAATAGGAGTATATCCAGTGCCACATATAACACTGATTATCCATAATACTTTGATAAGGAGACAGCTGCTACTAGGCATGTCCACTGTTGCCCTTATCTAGAGCACATACACTACTTACTCCCCAGACTACTGTTACATGGTAAGTCAATAGTATGTTACATAACAACAGTCCAGGTATGTAGACATACTGGCCCACATACAGTCACTGGTCAAGGTTATTTAACTCACAATACAATAACACTATGGTACAGCCTCTA
>KN887455.1:29665-43764 GCA_000934455.1 Apostichopus parvimensis | reverse complement strand
ATATAAGTAAGCCTCTCTCTTTGGGCATTTTGTTTTTCTCCATTGATTGGTTAAGAACTTTCCTCTATTTCTACTGTTCTGCATATATGTTCTCATTCTCATAAGAACTAAGCAAATTGATCATTATACCTTGCTACTGTATACAGTACATGTGCAAACTTCAGAAAAGAAAGCAAAATTCTGTCTTCCCTTTCACCCTCCCACCTGCCCATAGCCAGTACATCAGTAGCTGAGATTAGCTGGCTTTCCTAAGAACAATATGACACAATTTATGAAGCTTGAATACATACAAAGCCACTCGTATATATTCTGTTGATCATGTAATCAATGATTCAATAGAAACAGCAGTTAACGGTCAAAGATAAACCGAGGGTCAGTTATTCTTTCTTTGCAATTGACAATTGTTTCTTTCCAGTAAGTGAGCAGAGAAAATCAATACCTATTTCTGAAGAGAGATTTACAAAATATGGCCACATGGTAGTTAGCTCTAGGCAATCAGGATTGGGATAATAATGATGCTAACAGGCCTGAGTTGTTGAAAGTCAATTTTTCCATGGTTTGGTGGGGGGGGGGGCGGGCATAAAGGGCATTTATAACTACACTCACTCATCACAATGACTCACAGGAATTAAAAGTAAATACTATTGCAAAAAGCTGTAAGCCTCTAAAGAAGATCCTTCTAGGCTCAAATGATTAGGCCGTCTGACTTTTAAATATTATGAGTAACTACTTCATTCCCAGTCGAGCAATACTATGCTCACAACACTATTATTGACCTTGAGTAGATTCATCCAAGTACAACGCGTTACTTTAAAGTGATTAGTGGATAGAGGCGCTTATAAGATCCCCATAGGGAATTGCTATGAAAGAGGACTGAAGTGGTTAGTGATAGTGATCACTGTAGTGTAACCTTCTCTCTACTATAGTCTTGTCTTTTCCTTTTAGTTCTTCAGGTTAAGAAAATTATAACCAACTTAAAGCTGCATAGTTTCTTAAGGTAAACTGTAAACCAATTTATAGTACTGACAATATGTTATTGGCATTCATACTGTAAACTTCCAAAACACCTAATTGGCACTATGATTAGTTGATCTGTCTATGATTCTCAATCCACCATATACTGTATATGTTCATAATGTTGTCTAGCACTTGGGTGTGCTCAATACTATACTACTCCGAAAATCAGATAGTAAATGATCCATTTAAACTACAGGCTCCTCAACTTGCCAATTACATTAACAGCTACCATACTTAGCAAAAAAAATACTCAAAAAGCTCATAAAGGAGCCACTGTCTGCATTTCTTTACCTAGAACCAAGAGTAAGAATTTCAAAGTGCAAGTATCCATGCACAATTCTTAGACTAATCCAATGTACTATATAAGGTTTACTTGCTATCGAATCTGCCACAATCTTTTGATACCATAGCAGACTATTAAGAGGAGGTACAGGTACCTGAAAACATAATCTGTTTCTCTTATACACCAAAATCACACAAGCCTTGATGATACAAGGTAAAACTTTCAAAGGTTTTCAAACGAAACTTAAAACATTTCATTCAATGTTAGGGATGCAATTCCTTTTGTATTGCACTAAGGGAGTATAACCTGAGGCCCCAAGCCAGGCCATGCTCCTCCCCCCCCCCCAATCTGTGCCACCAATATGTGCACATAAATAACTTCACAAGTTACAGGATGAAATTGTTCTGCCCATCCTTACATTGGTGGTGGTCCACCTTTAAGATGGCATGCTCCTATTAGACCAATCCGCCCTAAGTGTTCACCTTCAGAAATAGTGCCAAAGAGCAGCAGGAGAACATCTTGTTAATGTTTAATATGTTATCAATCAGAATCGGGTTTTTTGTGGCTTGGATGTTGAAGGGCATGAATGGAAGTATGTGTGGGCAAAATTGGGCCAATTGAGGCAATTTTAGTCCACTCTAGGCCTCCTGGAGCAGCATACGAAAATCATTTACTACTGAGTTAAGAGGTTTGGTTACAGGTGAAGAAAGTATCAACCTCTCATAGCAAAAAATCTGCACAGTCATGAAATGGAAAAATTGATTGTGCCATGAAAAAACATTTGGTCAACTTGTCAACTATCCAGTGATGCGGTAGCGTTTAGCTAGTGAGAAGTTATATCTAGATATAAAGAGACCACATTACTTTTATGATGTAGTGTGTTAGACAATGAGTCTTTTAATAGGCATATATATGCTACCTGTGCTGCTGCAACTCAGAATTCCAGGCTAAAAGGCCTGAGTATAACCATCTTATTAGGAGCAGCCAACTGGTTTTAACCACAAAATATATCTATCTACTGTTTATAGCACAATATATAGATTGATGGGGATAAAAAGTAAGTGCAAATATTACATGGCTTTACAATTGCTATATGAACACAGACTGCAGTAAGTCACCATGGAAATCAATGACCCAAATTAATTCTTGGAAATGCAGCTGCAATAACCACAAAGTAAATGAGTAAATTCCCAGACGTTCGACACCACTACCATGAATTTACGCAAGTCCTTTGCAATTTGATGTATGTCTTCTAATGTTCAGCTTTGGTGCATTTCTTCACGATACAGCCACACTGTATGTATCGTTCCTATTGTTACAGACACCGCCAGAATTTGATTGCAAAACTGCAGTTTTAAATAATAATTTTAGGAATTAGTGTCTGCTGTGTTGTAAGTCATAATAGTTTGCAATGACTAATAACTTTGGCATAAAATTGCTCGATCCTGATTTAGTTTTTGATCAGCTGGTTATTACACCTTCATGGACATTTACATACTGTACCTACTGTAGTCAATGTTCCATTCAGTTATTGTTCTAGAGTAACATTGTTTTTACTCCAGACTTGGGCTAAATTTCAGTAGATAGAGTATATTTATGCGAAAGATTGAACGATTGATTGATGGATGGATGACCGATTGATCGATCCATTTAATTGCTGCATTAATTGATAATGTACCTAGAATACTTATTACATTTGCCATTACTGATAGGTAGACGAGTCATAGCTACTACGTACAGACTAACAGTACCTGCCCCAGCTAGCTCAGACCAATTCCACATCTTGTGTAATTTGGCTGGACAGGACTTGTGATATTCCTTTTCTTCAATGAAGTGAGAGAGACAGTTGAACTTGAAATATATGTCCATCTGCTGGTCATGAACAAAGACTAAACACAAGTAATCAATGAAAACAGATCAATGCTATTATCTAATGATATTAAACTGAACAAAATCACACACAAAATCAGTCAAAGAAATGTAGTTTTTTCACAACTGTTCATCGTGAACAAAAATGGATATATTGCAGTGCTTAGAACTACAAAGAACTATATAGACTGAACAGCTTTTAATGATTAGTTTGATACAGCATATTCATTTGTGTATTAAATACAAATCAGCAGCATTATATATTTAATTAATATTTACTTTATTTACTGATCATCGCTTTGTAGCAGCATCGAAAATACACACGAAGTAGACTGGTATTGCAATTATGTAGTAATTATTACAATCAAACTACAGTATCACTTGTTTGCCTACACTGTATACAACTTCTGACTTGTGTCGTGAATTTATTAAAGACAGATTGGTTTCAAATTATGTAAAATTTTAAGATTATTATCAGGACAACACTGAGGGAGATCTACTTATACTCCAATGTTGTAAGTTTATTGAATTCCATTAAGCCAAAAAACAACAATGCAACATGCCTGCAAACTATTGACAAATATTATCATAGAAGAGTATGTTGAGTAAGAATGTCTTTTCTTCTGAAGTTTCTAGAATGTAAAAACGCTTAACTTAAAGGTAACTTGACATATATGCTTTCTGTATTGAAACCATCTGAAACTGTACAAGAAAGCCAGGGGAAAACATTGCCTGTTCAAAGTACCTTGACAGAGTTGCAATTTCTCTTTCTGCCTTTCACGACAAAAAAAGTACAATACTTGCAAGTTACTTAAAATATATACATCATTAAATCATTACGAAACAGTTTCAAACCATTCTCCTACCAGCAACATTTTCCTCCCATGTAGGACAAATACAAAAGTTTGACCTGATTTTACGCTCCTATCAATTAGTGTACAAAGAACTGGTAGACACGATGTCAGGAGCTTGCACTTTGCTGTGTTGCAGAAGGTCAAAATCCCCTTCTTCTATGATGGTCTAGGTTACCATACCGCTAAATGTTATATATATCATCTTTCCATTACCAAAGCTGATTCTTAAACTGTCAATGGCAAACATCTATGGAAGAAACATCTGGAAAGTGGATCATGGATGGTTGTCACAACACTATGCATGCAAAGCTATGAAAACATGAATAATGAATTTTAGGAGCACTCGATTAATAAAGCAAAATGTCAAGGATAGAATTTAACATTAGCATGAATATTCATAACTTTCTTAAAGCAGCTTTTTGAATGGATTTTCAAAGCTATTTTACACTAAAATATTAAGACAATGTATTTCATTAGCTAAGAGTGCCTAGGCAAGTTCTATTTGTATGTAATGAAGCAATAGTGGATAATTTGCCGACTGCTTAAATTCACATGTGAATTTATGCAAACGCGAGAAATTTTCTGGAAAACAAAATCTTGGTAATTTAGTGGAACCATCGAGTATTTCCTCAGCAATCTTTTATTAAGTGAAAAATTCTAGGGAGGAACATTGTGTCTTCATCAACTACAATCTGATTATGAATACTCTGGAAATTTGATCAAATTGCTCACCTAACACAGCTGAAACTGATGCTTTATGAATTTCAAACTGAAATGCATGGACATCAAGTTCAAGAACTAGTTTACTCAATACTAATGGTTCAGTCATCCTGAAAATGGAGTTTGCTTCCCTTAAATGAGAAATGTCCTCTCTCTCTTCTAAATTATCGTCCAACCTTTTCTAGTGAATTATGTTACATGTTCTCTCACTTAGCGTGGTGGCCAATTGGCTAAGGCGTTGGACTCGTGATCCAAGGATTGCTGGTTCGATTCCTGCCTAGTTCATTACGTTGTGTCCTTGGGCAAGATGCTTTATCTCACTTGCCTCTCTCCACCCAGGGGTTAAATGGGTACCTGTGAGGTAACTTGTCATTGGGCGCAGTATATAACTGCTGCCGACTGGAGGGATTGTCTCTGGGACAGGTTATCATTGACCAGGGGTAATATAATTTGCGCCTTGAGCGCCTTGTTGACTTAAGGCGGATTTGTGCGCTGTATAAATCCACATTATTATTATTATTAAATAGGATAAATTGTTTCATTCTTAATGACAAGGCAACATTATCTGTATGATCAAATGAACAAGAACTAACATTGGTAAACATATTACATTTTACATTTAATAGAGATCTTCACTGTGAGAATTATTAGGGAACCAATCTACTTTTTGACATCATGGTAGCCCAACAAAGATAAACAATGCAGTTGAACACACCCTTACTGTAAATGTTTCACTGAACATTCTTTAATCATTTTGCAAGAGCCTATGTATCATTGGAATATAGAGTATGTCCTTCTGTGGTACAGTTCTGCTATATAACATGTATATCTCTCAGCACATCCGGGAAACTTCATCGAAAGCTCAAATTTTTGGTTTGGTGCCTGTTTTTATGCATAACAAGTTGAACTCTTCAAGGCCACAACCCAGAAGGACATTTCTTAAATTCTGAAAAATCTTCAACTTGACCTCACTGCAGTACAGGAGGGAAACTTCCCATACCCAGGTGAGCCTTTCTGTGTATAATTGGGTAGGCCCTTTGATAGATGTTTAGGTAGCAAAAAGGTGTTTCAAGTGCCATTTACTTTCTCTGCTATAACCAAGTAATATTGACACCTGACTCACACAATAACCATTTGTACTCATCCTGGATGCACAAACTGTTTCAAGTACACAATCATAGGCTTCAATTACCAATTGATCAAGGCTTGTCTCAAACTTTCAATAATCTTACCTTATGTTAATTGTTTACCTCAGGCTCTACATAGATGGGTTATTTCATTTATGATATTCTTAAGTTTTTAACATCAATGATGACCAAGGACAAATTATGTTTTTATTATTTTGTTGTGGCGAAGAGATGTACGTCCTTTCTCACCACACACCATCCCCCCCCCCCGACTCCCCCTTTTTTTTTGCATGAAAGCCTCCTTAACCTTAATAAGTAACAACACCAGAGAACTGCCTTGAAAAGAATCCACAACAAATCTATTTACACTTCTACCCACAACTACTCCATTCAATACAGCCCATAAGGCACTGTGCAAACTGGACAATATTTCAACTTGACCTCCTTGTAATAGACAACAGAGAGACGGTCAACTCCCAACTGACCTTTCAATAACCTGGTACAATTTAAAGAGACATATTGTACTGTACTGTATATAAACTGTCAATACAACAAAAACCTGGTTTGAATTCTACTAATTTAACAACTTCAACAGTTCAATCACACCTTTTCTCCTTGTTAACATATAGTACTACAGACATTTCCAAGCAACTAATTTGGTACCTACAGTATATCTGTATTCACCTGTATGTATGTGTACCGTGCTACTACCCTGTTTTATTTCAATGCAAGTTCAACAGTTTAATTACTGTACAGTACAGGAAGATATCAGACATCAGTTTGTCACATTTAAACAAACACTTTCCAGTGTTGATGGAAAGTATGCTGAAACGATCTACAGAAAGTTCTATAGCAATGGTTTCATTTTAAAACACAAAATTGCATGTCAATCAACTAAAGATGCTTCTTGGTAAATGGATTTGAACATACAGTTTTCTATAGGATTTGACACTTAACTCAGGCAGTTCATTAGTTTGTACAGTGGTATGCATATATATATAACAAGAGCATTGTGGTCAAGTGGTAAAGGCAGTGGACTTGTTATCTAAGGCTTGCAGGTTTGAGTCCTGGCCAGATCATTAAGTTGTGTCCTTGGGCAAGACACTTCATCTCGATTGCCACTCTTCACCCAGGTGTATAAATGGGGACCTGTGAGATAACCTGTCAGTTGGGCGCTGTTTAGCTGCTGCCATGTGGAGGGATTTGTCTCTATGTTTGACAGGTTATCGTTGACCAGGGTATATAATATTGTTATGCACCTTGAGCACCGTTATCGGTGGATATGTCTGCGCTTTATAAATCCTCAATATCATTATGTGAAAGTTCATTGCTACCTGTAGTAGCAAAGCAAAAATCATAGTGATCAATACCATATGGAGACATCGCAATTGGTGACCAACTTTTAAAACAAATATTTATTCACCTTTCCTTATAAATGTCCATGTGGTGACAAATCTAAAAGGGGTCTTAGTATTGACAAACTAATATTTAATTTGTGTAAAAGTAAGTGGGCCTGACAATTCCATCCTAGCAAGATCTTCATCAGAGGCTGAATGACAAGTAACAGAAACTACAAGGGCCCCCCTCCTCAAAAAAAATCGGGGGGCCTTGTAGTTTTCTGTTACTCATCATTCAGCCTCTGAAAAAGAATCGAAATGTCAGGCCCACTTACTTTTACACATTCTCTAATACAGGACCTTTAGTGGATTTAGTTTGCTAACAGTTTTTGTTTTATTTATTACATACATCTATGAAATCATGTAATGGCAGTCAAGTTTATGCATGGGGTGCAACCAAAACAAACTTCAGTTGGATCTTTTATCAATGTTATGACAAGCTTTTTGGAAATTGCAATATGTCTGAATTAAGGTTTATAGGCAAGTACTACTGTACTTCTACAAGTTTGGCATTAGATCAGAAAGTAGCTATTCTAGGACAACACAAGTTTTCCAAGTATAAAATGGACATACACATGAATGCATCATGTCATGAAATAAACAAATTATATGATACCAAAAAAAAAAGACCAACCCTGGTTCTATGGTCTATAGGGCCAATGATATTCTTTCCCATGATTACCACACATCATCATTTACAGTATTTCTGCTCACAAACCTGTGAAGCACGAAATTCAAATTTCCATGACAGATAATTAACTCACAAATTACTGTATATTCATCCATATGTGACAGCCCACACAGTGGTTGTGGGTGTTCATTTTGAAGGTCAGAATCACCTTTTGAACACTATAGGTATTGAAATATCTAGCAATTTGAAAAATGTCATCCTGATCACTATGGCAATGCTCCAAATTGAAACTATTGTAAAGTGAGTCATTTGTTAATTAGGATATATATATTAGTATGTGCAAGTGTAAGTATGTGTATAAGTGAAGTGAAGTATTACCAATGGTAGTCAAAAGAAAGAAACAATTTAACAATATTAGAGCAAAAATCCCATAGATGTTTGTCAATAGTATTTCATGATACAATAATTGTAGCCTCTGGTAATTGCTGTAGCCTGTTATAATACATATTTTATTGCATTTGGATCTTCAAAGTAACTTGCTTAAACTTACTTTATTCTTTTTTTCTATACAGAAATAGACAACAAAAATATTCTTTCCATCTTTTCTGTACAAAACAGTCAATATATACTGTTTACATTCTTTCGTAGTTACGAAATTGACAGCATAATATAAATATTTGTCCCTCTTTTGTATACTTGTCTTACAAGTGCTCTGTATGCACCATACACATAGTTTTAAACATTTAACTACAAGTATCTATACAAGATTGCAGCAGCTATATGGAGAGAGTGAACCAAAGGTAGATAATACATGAAATTCAATATAGAAACTTTCAAAGATACTGTAGGTTCAAACACACATTATTAGTTAGTGATAGTATATGAAAATCAATTACATTAATATAAGTAAAGGAGAGAGCCCTTACATGACAGTATTATTAAAGGTATACATATATACACAGTCAATGGAAATTAAGCCTCAGACGTGTTTGTTATGCTTAAGAATGTTCCCATCAAATCAATAATTGTTATCATTGAACATGATCATAACTGCAGAAAGCAGGAAATAATTTAATAGGAGAATACTCTAAACTTGCCCTCTAAATGACATCCTTTATTTGAGCTAATTTTCTGCCCCCAACAGTGTTGCAATATATGAGCTTCACCTTCGGGTCACACTCCGTTCTAATTACTATTTGTCCATGCTGATGAAAGAGGTCAATGAAAGGACAAGAAGACCTTGACTGGGTGAGTTCTCTTCTTCTTCTTTAATAGCTATATATTTTGTAATCTATGACTGGCTAAAGTAGAGAGATTAAGGGGAAAACATATGTGTGTGCAGGATTAGAGTAGAATTCATTGATTAACATTGCAAAGGCAGTAGTAACTGGTTGCATGCAACCCACCGAGGGATCTTGCCACCCCCACCCTTCTACAGTAAACTATTACCAGGCCTCCACAAAGGCTTCAAATAACCAACAGTACAGATTACATGCTGCAGTGTGCTAATCTCTCCAAATGACACCAGAGTTAATTGCAGAAACTTGGCATAGGGCCATAAAATAGAAATTTGCATGTAATTGTTGGTTTACAAGGTTCTTTTCTACTCAAAACAGCTAATTAGTAAGTAATGTAATTATATAACTATTCCATTATACTTTGTCATGTACAAGTTGTACTGCATTTCTGTATTCAACTAGTAAGTTGAGAAAGACTAAAATATATTTACAGTCCATTCGCAATCTTTCGTTAGCTCACAGCTCCCATAGGGAGGATGAGATATTGTAGTTCCTTTGCCAATTGAGCCATATACCGTACAGTTATATATCAGTTGCCATAGCAATAATTGCAATGGTAAGTTCAATTTTCCCGAGCAGCTAATCTCGTGGGTCACCCAATGTGGGATACCCCAGGGTGACAGGAAGTCCATGACTGAGGGAGGGGTCAAAACGCATTTGTGTGTGTGTGTATGGGGAGGAGATGGGTGTATGTGTGTGTACCCCAGGGTGAACCCTTACATCTCGCAGTCCCCCGGGAACCAAAGGTCAAAGGGGAAACATTGAATTGAACCTTCACAGGTATAATGAAAATGTCAAGTGCTGTCAAAATATGTAGTTTCCATGGTAACTGAGGTCAAAGGTTTCATGATCTAAGGTCAAATGTACATTTTTAGTGCAGTTTTTACAATATAATGTTCTTGAGGTTTTAATCATTCCTACATGATCTATGAAGTTGTGAAAGGCAGCAAGCCTGCGGGAGGGATACAACTTAATGTTGATGAGACTAAAGAACATATTGAGTTTTCATGTGCATTAAGGATTCATCCTTTGAACACTGTTGTGGGTATTTCAGGCTGTCAGAATGTTTGAATGACAATAAAGGACCCAACCTCATTGTTGCAGATCAGAAGATACAGGGTCTATGAAAACTAATGAAGAAAAAAAGAGAACAGATCAAGCAAACTTGCAAACATGTAATATGAAAGTGTTTCATAATATTTATTTGTCCAGATTGCGGCCACTACAGAGATAGAATAATGTTACATAAATTTGAAACACTGACATCATCAAACAAAGTGCAAACCATTGCCCTACAATACAATACTAAAACCTCCACCAGCTACCAGCACAACTTACAGTATAAAGTTCTATCTCACATCATCTGAAGGAGAACCACATCAAACCATCATTATCATTAAAATGTGTGATGGAATACTAAAATAATAAACAGCTCTCTCTGACAATTAAGAAAAATTTAGTTTTTGTAACAAAATATCTTGGATTTTATTTTCCTTCTTGACCACCACCAAAGACTTGAGCAATCCTGGAAATGATATCACAAAACCACTAGTGCTTGAAATTTTAACAGTTTTCTTTATTTACCTCTTTGGTTTTCCACAATGTATACATGTGAGAAGGTATTGAGGTTTTTAACACTACCTAATACTGACATTGTTTTCAGTAGTAGACACTGTTAACTTTCACATTAAATACTGTAATAAGTTGCACACATAGTCTAATTAAGTGCAACCTTGGATGGGTGTTAAGATCTATGGATACATGCTTCCAAAGTTACAGTGTTTCAAGAGAGTTTCAAAATACATTAAATGTATTACAGCCCAGGCTACTGTACTTTGAAATATTTCCAAATATTGGTTTTGTGTTAAATATTAAAGTATCTATATAAAAAGAGGTTGAAATTTTAATACACTTTGATGAGAGAAGTTACATGCATGTGACTTGATTTTTAATGATATTTGGACAGTAATGTCTTTTCCTTTATTAAATATGATAAACCCAAAGATCCCCACCAATGTGAATTTTGTACAGTGTAAATTATGTGTGACATATTGCTGCAAAATTCAGTTGTGGTTGAATTTAATAATAGTGGTTTTTTGGGGGAAAATATCAATGTGAATATCAATGTGAATATCAATGTGAATTTTGTACAGTGTAAATTATGTGTGACACATGTAACAGTCGTGTCCACAATGTTACATACACACTTCTTGAAGAAATATTGTATATTTTACTGATTTTACGGTATCCACAAGTCTGTTTGAAAGGTACACAACCCAATACACGTCCTTGCTAAGCTGTGTAACTGAGCAAAGTTTCAACCTGAAATACTGTTATCTACGCAATTCAATGATCTCCACATCTGTGCATTCAAATTCACGTAACACTGTAAGTGCATTACACGCTGTTGTCAGATGACCATTGGCACATGTGCTAATAGGGACATATTGCTGCAAAATTCAGTTGTGGTTGAATTTAATAATAGTGTTTTTTTGGGGGAAAATATCAATATATCTTGTTCCCTAATGTAAACTGTTGTAAAGTCACCACTGTCATGAGTTCAACACCTATAGTAACTTTAAATCCTGCACTATACTTGCCTGAATAGGGTATTATATTACATCCCAGATACCCAGATCAGACAAGGAAAGTTTATCCACTACAACAATCCATCAGCAAACATTTAAAGTTGCTGTGTATGAGGTAGAGATTTCCAGTTAGTCACTTTGCACCAAGAAATGTGAGGAAAATCCATTCAGATGACTTTTCCAGATTTTGGCAGGAATGGGATCATGAGCTGGACATTGTTGGGATTTACCTTGAGCTATTTCAAACAGATTAGGTTTTTAATGATACAATATATTTACAGTATGAACATCCAAGAAAAACATATTAATCACTATTTTGGATAAGGTGGTAAGAGCAGCAAAGGTCAAATGTTTTCTATGCATATTGTATTGGCCAAAGCTGTGGTCTGCTATACAATAGTGTGTTGTGGCAACATTATGACTGCTACTGTCATAGTAATGTTATTTGGTTAACGTTTTGAAAATGGTGGCTGTCTTTAAATCACCTCTGAAGATTTTTGTGTTAACTACTCCTGGAAGGATACACATCTAATTATTGCTGCGCTAATATTGACATAAGGAATGACTTCAGTACATGTTTGAATAGGATATAATCTTGTTGAATTGGTGACTTTATGACAGTTTACATTAGTACCAGAGGATAATAGAAAAACCATTCGTGGGAAGTATAGGGAATTGTTTCCAGAGAAAGCTATGACATTAGTAACTTAAATCAGCCATATCTGGGTTTTCCTACAGGAACTGGTTGTACTGCTTTAAGGTTGACAAAGCTTGAAAGCCCCATCATCCTAGCCCACTTGAGAGTTAAGTTACTTAGTTAAGTTACTTAAGTTACCTCTAACTTATATGGCTACCCAAGCATGTTGAAGTTCAAAAGGCACTAGGCTTAGATATTGGTCTTCTGCTTCCATAAATGTAGCCATTGTTGTAAATATATGGTGACTGGTCATGTTAGTTTAAGTTACAGTAAAAAAACTGGCATAAGTGAAAAGGCATAGCCAAAGTTAGGGTAGCCCAAAGATGTTTCAGGTCCACTAAGCCTTTGGCCTAAAGTTCAGATAACTGTACATTATGATAAAGATGAGTGTCATAGTTATATGTGTGTGAACAATCTTTTCATGTAAAATGTTTGATTGACATAGTATATGGTGTCTGTGGCACTACAACAGATTCACTGGTAAAGTTGGCAGCATGTTCCAGTATTACTTGCGTAGTACTATTTACTATAGGTCTACTTATACGATTACTTTAATTATTAGTATTACCTCGTCATGTCAACTTCCATAACCATGTAACTTAGATACATGAAGCCTACAAAAATTAAAAGTGTACTGTAACGTTAGGCCAACGTGGCTCTTTCTAAAACTGTATATTAATGTACTTATTAATTAAGTTTAAATAGCCCTAACTTCGGCCCGTCATACTAATGCCAAGGCCTCGGCTATGCCGTACTAATGTGAGTGTTTGCCTACATTGTACTATACAAACAGAGTAACCTTGGCCCTTCTCATGGCTTTGGCAATGACTAATCTCAATAAGACTAACGTTAGCCTAAACTGTTACTGTACAACGTAATTTACACGGAATACAAACAAGCACTTACCGCTTATCCCGAAATTGCGGCATTGAAAATCACATGAAATGTTGTCCCTAGTTTACGCAATTTTATTTGCTTCTTCGATGCATACATCTATGATAATCCGAATAATCCACGCGATTTCAACTAGTTTAAGTAAAACAGTGACTGCGATTATTATTACTAGCAAAGTGTGTATAGCAACAACGCAGACGACACTGCTCCAAAGATGATGAAGATCAACACATTTGAACGTACGAACGATCGTAGTCAACATTACTACTGTACAAATTGTATAGGTAAACATTGTGCTAAGAGGAAATTGCGTGCGTAAAGCCGTAAAAGAGTGCAATGTACTTTCCGGCTTGGATAATCCAATTACGAAAGGTATTCATGTTTTATTACAGTAAATAATGGATACCGAACCCACCACCATCAAAGGATCATGCCACGGTGTACGGATCGGGTAATGGGGCTATTATTGTGCTTAGTGGTGCCATTTTATGCAGTTAATAACTTCACAACAATTACGGAATAGGGCAGGGTAGGAATGGAAAAAAGAAGCAGGGAGATGAGGGATGGGGTATTGGGTGAGTTGTTAACAACATATTCAATAAGTAAGTGCATGTATCAGTTTTGCAATCTGAGGCTGCCTGATGGCGATCTATTTCGCCGCTGATAGAGTTTTTCCTGATCTGTTTCAATCGTGGGTTTGGTAAACCATGACTGGTTCATCATA
>KN887455.1:0-18538 GCA_000934455.1 Apostichopus parvimensis | reverse complement strand
ATTGTAATGAATGCCATTATTTACTTATCTTAGAAACTGAAGTTTGCACTTTCTTGTGTGAATTTTGGTACAATCTTGTAGTACCAGTACAAGACCGATGGAAGAGAGAAGGTAAGGGTACTTGAAAGCATTTATTAGAGCTTTATTTCCTAAAATCGCCGCAGCAGCATCACAGGAAGTTTGGTATGAGTTTTCGGTGATTATTTCTTGAATAATTGCATAATATACCTGATAATTCAACACATGATCACAGGGTACAAAACTATGAAATCAGACATGTTTGAGATTAGTTCAAGAAACGTTTGCAACGCAGTTTAAAAAAAAAATACCGCAAGCAGACCATTCTCATAGTTGATGCTTTCTTGCTGAGCCATAACCACATGAGGCTTGGCATGCGTCACCGACATATCTCTCTCCAGCCGTGACTGTGATTGAAATAAGCTAGTTCTAGAATATTCCAAAGAGATTTCTGATAACCTAGAATGTGAAAAGTTGACTGAATACTTAATAGAAGAACAATGAATTATTAACAACTTAACATGAAAGATTATTAAACTTTCAAAGAAATATGTGTGGGCGGTTCATTGAATAGAATACTAAGAGTTGATTTACATATGCATGAATACGTAACTGGATGGACAGTGCCTGTACATTAATGATATAATATGTCATGTCCAATGGGCAGGATCATTGGAACTACCAACAGGGACATATCATACTCTTAAGAAATGTTTCCTTGCTGGAATCAATATGTCACATTAACAACTGTTGTTACAGGTAGCTCCCAGTTTGGGGCAGTGTTTTATGTACTGTACTTTCAAATCAGGCTTTAACATCCTTGTATTGACACTTGACAGCATGAATATTCAACATCTATCAGAGAACGGTTCAGAACTGTTCAAGCTAACTAATGTGAGTGGTGATACCAGCATCAGAAAATTGTCCCAAATGGATACCCATAGCACCTTGTAAGGATATATAAACTTAGAAAGTGTATTTCCATCAACAAAAGAACACACTTGTAAGGCAAACACCCTTCACATACAAGAACATTTCCAATAGATGCTGATCTGTCAATAGTTGAGTGGTTACTACATGAATACTGGTAACATCATTCATTTATTCACCCAGTGTGGAAAACCTACACTGTAGTGTCAGTTTCTGCTCATGAGGCACACAAATTGACATTATGAATAGTTTGAATATCTTGTTTCTGTCAATAAAAGGTCAGTAACTGTTTGCACCGTCAGTAACAGTGCTCTCAACATGATACGGCAAGCAGACAGTTAAGCCAGGCATCAAGTAAAAATCAACAAAAGAGCAAAATCCAGAGATTTATAATTATTAGCTATCATAAAATTAATTATTGAGATATAGATGTGTTTGAATTCATTGCTGGTTTCCTCAAGGTACTTGGGATGACACTTTTGTAACATATGGCAGATTAACTCAGAGCCTTGAGTAGATACGAAGGAGAGAAATAAAACTGATGATTATCCAAGAATCATGTAAAAATTGTATGACCAGTGCAAAACAATTTGTGCTTCTAAAACGAACCTTCATGCTAATGTTAGAACGAGAGTCATTTGTCTCTTCAAGACATTTTGAGAGCGACTACATTAATTTTAATTTTAACATTGTGTAAATTAAGGCATTTTTTCAACTTTTCTCCAAATACCATATGTTTAAAAAACAAAAAATCAGAAATAGCACACCAAATATAATGTAAGTTGTTTACATGAAGTTTGCATGATTACTTCTATCACTTGTCTACCCTTCTAGCTCCTACTCACTTCCCTTCCCCTCCCTCGCTCCCTTCCAACCACCCCCTTCCTCCCAACCACCCCTCCCCCCACCAACCCACTTACTTCATGCCAAATTGATTTGAATAAATATGTGTTGAGAAAAGTTTGGGAACAAAACTGACAGTCACCCGAGGGAGTGAATAATCAATGTTTGTTAGCAGACCAATAATTTCTGAAAATTAAATAAATACTGCAAACTATTCAATTTGTCTTTGGAGACAATTGGACAGAAAATAAGCAAAATAATTCTAAAAGTTGTATAAATGAATTGCCCAGACTGTAAAAATGTTGCAGTAGCTTTTTTTTATCATCTGAAAAGTTTCATTTTGTTAACATCTGAAAAGTTTAAATATTTTTTACATCTGAAAAGTTTCACTTTTTTAACATCTGAAGAGAATAATTTTTATAACATCTGAAAAGTTTCATTCTTTTACAAAGCTATTTATACCACAATTGCTACCACAGTTTACTCCAGGGCTGCGCCTCTTGGGTTTCAAATTATGGCGGTAACATATTTAACCATTTTTAAATTTTGACAAAATGCCAATTACCTCAGAGTCTTTAAAGATTTGTATCCACAAGCCTTTTTTAAAAAAAAAAGCCTGTCCAAATTTGTCATTATTTTGTCTACTATCTGTCTAATAGTAGCATTATCAGAAAACAACGAAACAGGATTGATGCCCAATCATTTCATCTGAGAAAAAAACAGAAGAAGCAAGCTATAAGGAGTAAAAGATGAAGAAAGGAAAAAGAGAGATAGAAAAAAGAAAAAGAAATTAGTACCGTGTAAAAAAAAATTATATAATCCCCTTTGTATCCCACGGTTAAGAAAGTCCAATCTAAAAGTACACCCATGGCATGGGTTTGCATCAAACTACATCCATCAACACACACATCAGCCATGTTTTTACACAAAATGTTAGTACAGAATTAATCTTAAAAGCTTAATCAAGGAGTACAAAAATATGGATATTTTAAAAAGAATACACATTTTCTCTTTTTACAAAACGAGAGCTTTTTTTTTATGTACAAAAGTCGAGCTTGGTTATCACCCATGACAACGAGAATATTGGATAAACTTCTTTTTTTCTTGCTTATTTTTGGTACAAATAGAAACGAAAAGGGAGGAGGGCTGTTTGGTCGGTCACAGCTGATTAAGGTTTGTCGCCATTTGGATGACAGAGAAAATCAACAATTTATGTAGTCCAATGTCCATGTGGAATTGTATCTTCTTGCAATCTGTGAACTGCCATCTTGAAAGCAAACTTAAGCACTGCACAGGCTGTTTGTATCTACAAGCTCATGAGATTTTCATCTCTTTCAAGATGCAAATTCCTTTTGAAATTATTCCAACAAAGCTGCTTTCCACGTCATTGTCGATATCTTCCACACAGGAATTGTGATGCTGATCCCAAAGTCGGTAGCACGATAACGACAGTTAACATCAATTGAAAAGTGGTTTGACCCTTGGATACATCTAAATGAGCAAAAGGAAATGAAATAATTAAATATTAAACAGGGACATATTCTGCATTTCAATGACATAACATTTTTGAAAAATACCTGAAAAAAACTGAAAAAATGTATGGTCCAGGCCTTAACTCAAGTACCACACTGCTAATAATATACTTGGGATGCTATAAAATGGAGTGGGTGCATTGCTTTTCCTTTTTTCCTCCCCTCACAAAACTGACGTCTGCAGTACAACTAACCATACTAATTTTTATTTTGTTTACCATTGTTTACTTGTTACATCAGACCTTATGAATAATGCATTTATGCAAATTGGGAAGCAAACTCTTAACTGCTGCTGCTTCACCAGCAAACCGAGACTTACAGCGACTAGATTTCTGGGAATGTATCCCTCCCGTCCATCCTTGCTCGCCCACCACCACTCCGTCTCATCCTCATCTCCTTTCTTCACCACCTTCATCTGATCTCCATCTTTAAAGCTTAGCTCGTCTTCCTTCTCAGCCTCGTACGTGTAGACCCCAAACACCGTACCGCTGTTTACCACCCCCATCTTTTCTTGGATATCTAAGGAGAAGCATGAAAATGTTTAACTTAGATGGTAACTCAATAGTTTTGATTGTATCAATGTTTTGATAGATTGCATACAATATATATATATATATACTTATATTTGGCATGTGTGGGGGTGATTAAACTCCAAGACAAAGAGTAACTGTAGGACTGCTAAGTATTGATATCCTTATCTGTGTCAAGAATCTCCAGACATCATATAACAGAGTAAATCAGGATCCAGACTCCATATCTCAGAACAACTTAGTTCAAAGATGATAACAGTACAAATAACAAACCCAAGTATTGGTTTAACAACTTCTAATTAAAAAGAGCAACATATGCGCTGTCCCATTCATAATACAGACAGATCACAAACTTACACAACCTGTTGAAATAACCCCGCAAAAATCATGACATAAGATTTGTGAAGAGTCCAACTTGACCATTCGTAAAGTTTACTTACTCGTTTCACTACTTCTTCTATCCGGAAGGAAATTTATGGTGTGTGCCAATGCATTAACCACATTATTATGCACATTAAAACTTTTCACACCGACAAAATGTAAATTTTCCAACATGGAGTTTCTTCTATTTTTGTATGTTAGAACACTGATTGAAAATCCTTCCATGCATGAACAATGCATGCTTTTCTAACGATACAGCATAATGATTTATTTATTGCATAATATAATCATGATTTCCAGTCCCTACCGTTTAAATATTCAAAACAACCGAGGTAGCCGTCTTCCTCTTTCTCGCATTTCTCTGCGGGCGACTCCTTGTCGCTGATCGTCGTAGCAAACACGCAACCTCCTCGCTCCACTAATCCCCTCACCATCTTCAAATTGTTACACGATGCAGCACAATGTAAGGGTGTCCTGGAAAATAACAAGAACAGTTTATCAAACTATAAACATTACAGAGAACAAAACTGTCCACATCTTATCTGCTCTGGCTATATTTATAATTTGGCTTTATATTTAAATTTATTTTTAAGATTACCGAAATGCTATCATCATGAGAATAAAGTCATATCAGAAAAGAAAATAGCGGTTAAATATTTCATTTCCTAGAGACACTTAGACATCACATATTGAACAAAATGGTTGCCTCTTTGGGTACGACTTTCAAATTCTTACAATTCACAAATGGAATTATTTCCTTAGTTTTAGATAAAAGTTACTCATTGCACACACAACTCTATGTATCTGTAAAGTATGGTAAAGTCGATGGTTGGGATTTAAACTTTTTGAAACTTTTGTTAATTATTAATTATTAATTAAATCACTTGGCTGAGTCAATTTTCAGCCATTTGCAGGACTTTTTCTCTCTTCATTTTTTCATTTTTACAAGATGAAGTGAAATCCTATCCATAAATCAACTTCCAATCATTATTATTATGATGTTTGTTTATGTCAAGAATCTTATCAAACAGAACCTACATATTGGAAACGAGTGACTGACAATTTCAGCCCATCTGGAGTGACCCATAGATGGAGATAAAATTCCATCTTTATTGCTGACAAAAATGAATTTATTCCATACTAATTTGATTGATGAATATTTCTTCTCTATTAAAGTTTTTTTCCCTATGAATTTGTCATAATTTTATTCCCTTCATTCCCTCCTCCCACTTCTTTGTGATGGATTAATTCCTGTTTGGTTCGTCTCTCGCACATTTTCTCACAAACTTTGAATAAATAATTTGCAGTAAAAGCCATTGAAGATCATTCTAAATTTATGAATGGCTTGTCAGTTTTCTGCATGTTCAAGAATGAATCGCCTACGATTTACCTTCAGGGGATAGCGTAGAGTTATGCACGAGAATTTAGCGAAACTAATCAAAATGTCAAATTTCTTGAATTACTGACAGATTTTGCATTAAGCAGGTTTTAATCATGAGAACTATCTCATTGATCAATCTCTTCTTGGATAAATCTAGGCACTGAGATACTAACAGAAGTTATCAAACTTTTATAGGTATTTCAGAGTGTGCAGGGGCGGGGGGTAGGAGGGTATCTTACCATCCATCGCTGTCGGGAGAATTAACATCCACACCAAATAGGATCAAAAAGTTGACAATCTTAGAATGGTTGGCGCAGATGGCATTATGTAGAGCTGTTATGCCTTCATCGTTTGCATCACTTGGATTGGGCACCTGTGGAGAAACATATGTAAGACATTTAAGTAAAAACATTGAAATCCTTCTCTCTGAAGATGCTTTTAATGCAAATACCAAACTTTTTTAAATAAGATATAAACCTCTGGACATACAATCAGCGTCCATAGCCTAGTGGTTAGGGTGTCTGCATATAAAGCAGGAGGCCCGGGAGTGAGAGGAAGGAGGGGGAGGAAGGAGGGTGAGGAGGGAGTGGGAGGGACAGTATGTTAAGACAGATTTCACTGTATCAAACAGCCAGCCCAATGGATCATACCTCTCCCAACCCCCTCATCCCAATTCACAGTCTAATACATTTTCCTAGACTTACCTCTTGAATTATCCGTCTGACTTGATCATATTCCCCTTCCAACGATGCGTCCAGCAGTAAGGCCAGTGGATCAAACCTGACCCGGACACCTTTCCTTCTAGACTTGCCTTCCCTCTTGAGAATGCCGTGGGGTCCGGCCCTGGTTGTGGACTGTGAGAGTATAGGAGACTGGGCCAGCATGGCTAGGGCCTCTTTGTATTGCTTGTGAGTCAGAATGGCATCGTTGCTGTACTCACCGCCTTCGGTGGCACCCTTGCCTTCCTTCTCGATTCCCTCCGAGCCGGAATCTGAGGGCGTTTTCTCGGGCTCCTCTTTCAAGCTCAGATTTCCTTTGGCCTTACCGGTCTGCTGGAATAACTTATCCCGATACTCTGACCTCATGAAGGAGAAGTTCTCGTCTTTACTCTCCGTAAACGATATTCGCTTCTTCAACGGGCGGGGCATATTCTGGAGTCGATCTGTATCCTTGTAGTATTGATGAATCACCAGGGTAGGGTCATGAATTGGACTAGCCGGTCTATCTGCCGAAATAGCGGCCATACTGCCATCATCTGTTTGTGAATGCTCGCTGATTTCGGAATCGTATCCGTGGGCATCATCCGTCTGCCTATTGACGCCGTTGCTATTATAAATTCCGACTGTAGCTGGCGAATGTTGGTGAAATATCTGCCGTGAATTCCTCCCTTGAATGCCTTCATTTTGCTGTGAACTATTTCCCCTTGGATCAGGCGGGGCTGGTTGTTCCTTGGAAGTTGAGCTATCTGTCGCATCTAAAGGTTTGGTCGTGTTGATCCTGTGGGCCGGTACTGGACGCTGTGGCATGGGTGGTGATGGAGGGTGGTGGCGCTGCGCGGATGGTGGAATGTTGTTCCTGTTCGTTGGATCTCTGGGGTGATGACCGTCGATCTGAGAGCCCGAATCCGAGCCACCATCGCTCTGGGACCATGATGCCGAGGCCGTTGGGCTACTCGGACTGTACATTGGGGATCGGTCACCTGCTGGCCTGGTCTGTAGGAGTTTGGTGTGTGGGTCCCTGACCGATAACGTAGAATTCCTATTAGGATTTGCAGATGCGTTCGATCCGGGAGGCACTCGAGGTACGGGTGAGTAAGACCCATTGTTTCTGACATTTTGAATGGGCGAGCTTCTGATGGGCTTATTGCCAGGGGGTGGTGGTCTCTGTCTGGTAAGGCCTGTTGTAGAGATCGGAACACTGTCCAGGCTAGAATTCTCTGTCAGGGACGAGGTGTCACTGCCGCTATTGTCATCCCGGTTTCGCAGCCCATTTGGATCTTGAGAGGAGGGCCTTCTGGGCAGAGGGACAGGATGGCGGTTCTGTTGCGGTGACGTCCTTGGACTGGTCGAGAGCTGATGCCTACCTGGCATATCCCCAGGTCTCCCGCCCGACATTATGACTGGCTTTGCCCAAGAGCCGTTGCCATTTGTATCGGCCAGCAGAGTACCGCCGTTGGACATGGGTAGACTTCTGCGACTGTTTGGTCCTTCTTGAGATGATTGCGGATGGGGGTGAGGAGGGTATCCTCTGGTCCCCTGTCTGCCCTCGTACTGTCCATTATCATCTGGTGGTACGGACCTCTGAGAGGTGGGGTAAAACTTACCGCGAGAGACAGCACCATTGGAGAAGCTCCTGCTGTTACTATTATTCTTATTACTACTGTTTGAGGAAGGTACGTTCTGCGGTGACCTACGGCGATGAAGTAATTCTTTCAGCTCCTCGATCCTCTTGTCTACTTCCTTCAAACCTTGGCTACGTTGATTGAGTAGTCCGGCCTGTCTCTCTAGATGTTGGCTCTGCTGTTCATTTCTGTTGTTATGATTCTGAAGAGAAAAAAAAAAGGAAAAAAAAACAAATCAATAATTTAACACTGATGAAAGATTAATTCCAAAGGAGGTAAATTATAGCAACAATATCCGTTTTTAGAGGAATGACTACAGATCAGAAAACATATATACCGAAATACTGAAATGCTCCAAGAATTTACCATTTTACACCAATCGTATCCTTTATTTCTACAGAAAAAATGAATTTTTCTAGCAATGAATAAATTTTTGAAATATTATTCTACGGTGTGAGTGATAACATCATTACACATGAAGCAGTAAGAGGTCTTGTGATGTCTTTTCTCATGGACGACTTGTCAAGCATGGGGTAGGGGGGGGGGAATTTGTGAAACAATTTACATTTTTGAGAAATGCTTATACTTATAGTTCTGATAACATCACAAAGCATACAATTATTCTTGAGTTTTTCTCTTCTTCTTGAGTTTAGGAGAAGACATTTAGCTGATAAAAAGGAATTTACCTTACCAGTGAAATATTTAGAGATTTCAAAACAGCGATCTAGCAAATTTTGTTGACTTTAACCAAAATGGACGTTTGACCATCAGCCACGGGGTTATTCCTTCTAACAACGAAGGCATGACCGTTAACCATATCTACCAGACACTTTCTCAAAATGAGTCAAATAAGACTCACAATACTTATTAAATGATTCCATTTTGAGTTTTGAAAATTCTGTGGTCCAGAACCTTTTCAGAAGTTCTTATTATTCAAATGTCATAAACAAAGTCTTTGCAATTCTCCACCTTGTCTTAATGATATCAAACCAGTCTACTGAAATACACAGCTATGTGCCCTTAGTATCAAACCTACAATACAAAATGTATCAAAATGTACCTAAAAAGTATTAAAAAATAAACAGCTGTGCTCTGATCGCCATCTCACTCACCAAAAGTTCCCGTTTGAGATGCTCGAGATCGTTTTTTCGACCATTTGGGGGTGGGGCATGTTGTAGCTGCTTCAGCTGGTGGGTCATCTCCTCGACCTTGGCAAAACACTTGGCTAACTCCTTCTCCTTCTCGACAAAGAGTGCCTTCACAGACTCCAATTCAGCTGCTGAACAAAACGCCAGAGAAATAATGATTGCAGTGATCTTTGAAAAATGTCATTATTTCCTTTGACATGTTTGCTACATGTAGTTAAAGCAAGAATCAAGGATTTGTTCCCTTATTATAACTGGTGATGATACAGCAGTTTTTCTAATGTTATCCCAAAAAGTTGTCTCTATGAGGAAATTTAGGAAGTAATAATCGTACATATCGTGAAACTTGACTCTCCATTTGAAATGTTTCTGGATACAATACGAACTGCAATAAGACATCGGTTTTAGTGATATATTTGATATAACAAAGAAGTCAGACAACTTTACCGTGTCAATGAAATTTGGAAACAAACCTCACCAAACAGATTCTACGTTATATAAAGACTACTATCACTTAATCAATCCAAGCATGATTTACAAATGATGGACTTAAAGGTGCAAGCTGCCTGAGAACGAATGGCGAAAGACTTGAGAGCCGCCACAAGTATTCTTACAAATTACTACAGGTGGACTGCTTGTTCTTTCTGATCTTGAAGGAAATTCCTGAGAGCAGCTTTTATAGCAGAGCAATAAACCTGTTAATGACTACTTCATCATACTTCATTACACTAAATGAGTGCTGAGATCTGATGGAGTTATGGCAGGAATGTTTGTAAGTACAGGCACATGCATTGATTCAAGTACCACAAATATCTCCAAACAGGAAATGGAATTTATTACATATTCCTGTAATTCACATACTGTGGTGCTTCCAGAGTACCATGCATTTGGTTTGTAAAACTTTTATAAGGGTTACGAACTATGAGCTACTGCAGCTGGTAGAAGGGTTTGTGGAGGGGGGTGGGGGAGAGAGGTGGGGGGAGGGGGGTTTGGTTGCCAGGACTCAAACCCGAAAGAGTATGTTTAAACATAATCATTCATTTGCTAAGGGCAGAAACCTATGGTATTTCAAAGAGGGCATCATATTTAGTGGCAATTGGTCTTTTAGGTAATTTTGCGCAGGGTAGGTTTATGGTGGAAAGCTTGAGGGTGGCTATTGCAATAACCTCCAGCCAGTGCTATTTACTATTTTGAGAACAGATGTAGTTGCAATAAACTAGTGTCTACTGTAATTTGGCAATGAATGAAAGCTTCTGAATTGAAATTATACCAATAAAATCCACTTGAAAGAAGGAACTGTTACGCACATTATATAAACTGAGGAACATTAACTTTTGAAAACAAAAACAGAAATGTGAAGAGGTTTCCAACTTTCCATATTGAAAACGGCATAGCGATGGATACTGACATACAGTTTGACCTGTCCATTTTGAACAAGGGACAAAAAAACTAATTAATAAATTTATGACAGTATCACACAGGAGTGTATTCTGTATTCCAATGACGGAAACAAAAAATAATGAAAAAAAATAAAATTCAAATTGAGGATCTATTCATGAAATTATGGTATACCTGTAATGATACTACACATATACTTGTTTCTATTTGGAGCATGAAAAAACTCAAACCATGAGTTGATTTCCAAATTTGTATCAACAAAAAGACCTCAAACATATATTGGAATAGCACAGTAGTTCATGTGTTTACAGTTGAGAATGAAACCCAGAAACTTTCAATAAAGTGTGTATATAATTTGTGGTATTGGTCGGTTACATACAGTAATACCTATTTTCTACGAGCAAAGTACGACATAAACCATGATTGATATTAACCGACACCCTTGTTCCAAACACAGAAAATCAAGATATTTTTACTTTATAATTGCGGACATCTCCCCCTCCCCCCCGCTCTCTCATCTCAGCGAAAATTGTCAACAACGAAGGGATTTATGGACGGCAATTACCGAAAGTGAAAACCAATTAGACGGTTGTTGTTGAATGGAAGGATAAAATTATATCTTTTAAATCTGTCAAGACAAGAGTCTGTTTCTGTCTCAGGTGAAAGAATATTTCTCAACCACATGGACAGATCTGTTGACACAAATCGTGACAGTTCACTTGCATGTAAACATATCCGATTCATAACATGAGAGTCTGTTCACTGTTGTTCTCAGGCCCAGAGGGAGGAGTGAAAGAAACACAGTGTTAAAGGAAAAACAAATTCAACCATCAGCTTTGCCCTTAAAATGACTTGGGTGTGTATGATCATGGAGGTAAAAACAGACCTCCATGGTATGATATACTACAACTGCTTTAGAAGGGCTTGTCATACAGTTTTAAACAATTGACCAAAATCAATGCAAACATCTCAAACAATTCATTGAAAGAAATTTTTTGATTGAAAACTGATTCAAAAACTGATATATCAGATAAACAACCACCAGAACAAGAGTTTTTGTCCCTTATTTTTGTTTTTTTGTACAGTGTACAGTTTTTTTCATCAGATGACAACCAAATTTCCAAATATGATAGGTCACTGCCCAAACAAAATACTGTACTTGCCAACCAGAATGGATGGTATAGAATTTTACCCGATTGCAGGATTGTATAGAACCACACAGTGCTACTGGTACTAGTTATTGTACTAGTTATACATTAGAAAGGTAGGGAATTAGGGTACAATAGTGAGGGGAAGACAGATTAGTGAGATCCTCTGCAGGTCTGGTAAGAGACATCTGTCACGTTCCACTCATGTTTTGGTATCCAAAGCCTCGTATTGAAACAGAGTTGATATGGACAGACGCTGGTTAACAATTACAGCCCAAAACGACTAATATAACTATACTATACTATATAGTAGTGTACTGTACTGTACAGTAGTTGCTTAGGCTTTCATTCAAAAATATTTTACTTTTCACAGAATGCACTAAGGTTGCTTGAGCGGTATTGCATCTCAAGTGTTTGTTTTGGTTTAATAAATGACAAGTGTTCGGTGGTAAGACACAGATTAACAAATATTAAAGGCAGACCCCAATCCTTAGGCAACATTATAACATAGGCTCCGCACATCTGCAATGGATAGGTCAAGCTCTAATTGCTGATGTTTGATTTCAGAACAAACAAGACTTTTCCAACCTCTTTAAAGTCATATGCTATGACATTAATGAAAATAAAAAATGATGCAAAGCCATAAAAAATATTCTCGCTCCAAGAACATGTTTTAGAAGGAGAAAATGAAGCTTCAAATACAAATAGCTGATTTAAGCCCTTGCATCAAAACCAAATAATTTCTGCTACAATATTACAACAATGTACTCTCCACACTTTAACAAATACTTGGTCTAGATCAAATTCTAGAGACAAGTCTATGACAGTGCCAAGAGAGTTGTCTGAAATATGTTGGCAGATATTGATCTGATCAAAGTCACATCCAAACAACCCCTTTTGAGAAATGTAACGTTGATCGCTTTTAAAGACTTGTAAATAAATATTTCACACTCTGATGAACGGTCACGAGAATGATTTAATAGCGTTTAAGAAATGCCTGTACACCTGTACATCCTTGCTACTCCGTTTCTGCATTCCAAAACATCCATCCATTAATTACTGGGTTGTCTCCGCCGCCCGCCGGTGTCATTCATATCTTTAAGGTCTGCTTGAGACGATCTAAATGAGACAGCAATTTACAGCTGCTATTATCAATCAGGGCTATTAGCAGGACGGCAGGCAGTAGCTCATCTTAGTGACTGATGATCGTGATAAAACGTCTGAGACACGTGTGTTTTATTACTACGACCAAGACAAAGGCACATGATCACCTCCTCCGTGGAACATAACAAAGGGGGCAGAGAGCCAAGAATAAATTACAATACATCTACTGTCAGCATTGAACAAATGATGATGGGTATATCTCGTGATTTCAAACATGACCTGTCACTGTATGAATGGGAAATAAACGGACATGAGGAAAACAAAGAGCTTGTCAGAAATAAAACAACTTCCACTTGATTAATAATCACCAAAATCACTGACAAGTTAAAGGTTCTTCAAACCGTTGTACAGTCTACAGATATGGTAAATATCTCAGTAATTTATATGCGCTGTATCCAGTTCATCAGCTCAATTTTTTAAAACTTTGGTCTTGCCTTCTCCGTCCTCCTGCCTTCACGACTTCAGAATAGGAAGATATATGAATACCAATGGCTCTATATAATATGTGTGTATGCTAATATACATAACAAACTGTTTTACCAAAATTGTATTTTTCTATTATCTATTCTATATAGCTCGCACATTTTGATGAATGATGCATGTATCAATACAGTAGCAATGTAATAAACAAATGTCCCAACAAAAGACTTTCAATGCCAAGATTACAGCATGAGATAAGAACCTCTGTGTAAAGTGATCGCAATGATAAACCGACGTGTGCAGCATCATCCATCTGAAATTCGGGGAATAATTTATCCAGTAACGCTATGCAAAGTGCTGTGAAAAACGGACAAGAGCAAAGATGTAACCGTAGCATTTTACAAGAGATAAAAGCAGCCTTCAAAGCTGCTGGACAAAATTTAAACCCCTAACGTAATACCTGAAATCTAAAACATTTCAAAAGATTTTAGGCCTTCTACTATTAGAGTATAGCTTGTGAGCAGTAAGCACAAATTATGAATATACTTCCATTAGGATTTCTACACAGAATTTTCTTCTCAGCGCAACACAATTCCATGCCTCAAACTGTGGCACCAACCAAGTACAACCAAAACACACAAAATCCCACACAGCCTTTCCTTTGCAGTTAATTTTAATCAAGACAATGGCTGTGCTTTGATTCCATTAGACACAAAAATATGGCAGTTAAACCGACCACTGAAAATACTGTATTGTTTCTTTAAATGTATTCATCAATATAGCATGGTTTGTGGAATTGTGTTTTGTATAAATTTTCAAGTGCTTCAAGAGGGAGACCTAACTTCAAAGATAATCCAAGATTCTGTTGTGAGTTTTCAGCTATTATGTTCACTTGTTACCTTCTGTCAATATTTAAACCTACAGTAACCAGGTGGCATTCACACAATGTTGGGTATATACTCCTCAGTCTCGCTAAGTGATGGATACAGTGTTTACAACTAATTAAACTATGTAATTAATTTTTATCAAGAGACTTCCCAAAATGCCTTTATAATTTCACAAACATTCAGTTACACAATCTCATGAGCATGTGACAATCTGTAGCATGCTACACATTACTTTTAGCAGCTATGAAGATTTCTATTTTTAAGAAACCACAAGTCCACCAATTTCTTTAGCCGAAAAAAAAATATCGACACAGACTGACCAACAAAAAGAAAGAACGAAAGAATAAAACACAATATTTGTTCTACTAGAGATCATTACTATCATTTCCACCGCACATTCTATTCTTCATCTCGCTTCTAGTTACCTATTTCCTCAAAGGCAAGGACGAAACCGCCGGCTAGATTTTTATTTCCCTGCTGACTTTTTATGGAGACACTATTGAGCTGTGATAAAGGCTTCAAATGATGAAGAATTAACAAGAAAGATTGTTGCTCCAGGAATCTCTAGCTTCAGCTCACAATTAGGATCAAAATGCCACCAGGAGAGAATCCGCAGAAATGAAATTTAATAGCCCTATAGCCATGCAGACGAGAGCGATGGGTAAGGAAAAATATCGATTTTGGACTGTTGTTGTTGCAGCATAAAACTGAACAAATCCCAAAAATATACAGCCAGTTTTCTCGATCAATATCCTAAGGGGATCAAAAAACCTCTTCCGAGAGAAGCCCGAGTGTTGAAAATTAGTATCAATTCCTAAATCCCAAGAGTGTGGGCTAAAAACCCAAGTGCAAGAAATGAAAACTTTAAAACCAAACCTTCCGGTGGTGGTCGTTGCAGCAATTCCACTGGCATTCCCTCCTTTGTCTATCACTATTTATCCTTTTGTTGAAGAAAAACAACAACTTTGCACCAAAATATCTGTCACAAACAACAACTTTGCACCAAAATATCTGTCACAAAGATCTTCACCACAAACTCAAATGGCAGCAAAACCCCATAAGAGTCTCTTTAAAAAAAATTTTCTGTTGGGAGGGCTCCTCGAAGCATTGGATTAAGACCGACACAAGCCATAGGGTATCCTGTTAAACTGCACGTCCATGCTCCACCATGGGATGCCAAGTAATGCTAGAAAATTCCAAACTAACAGACTCTGCCACCCCACAGCATATTTTCTCCTCTCTTTCATTGTACCTAACTCGGCCCTGATAAAAAAAGCTCCAGGGAAATTTGTAATAAATTCTTTCCTTCCAACCAAAAAAAATAATAATAAACCCACTTCACTTGAGCAATATAACTGGATTTACTATTGGTTGACCTTGCCTTATATTCTGTATTCTTGCTCACCCTTAACCCTTTGGGATATTTTCAGAAGTGGAGATTAAGGCGAAAAAAACATTCCCAACTTTTTGATTGGGATGCAGACAAAAAGATGAAAGAATGAATATATATATTATAGTACCCGTTTTATTGATGCTGAAAAAGATTATATGACGTTGCTGCTTTCTGTCAAATTTTACAGTTGTATGGTAGTTCATTATTTCTTGCTCAAGAGTGTGTTTAAGAGAGGAACTTTGAGTATATATGCACACTGGTGTAAAGATCTACACACAGCAGCAGTACAGGTATAGCAAGCCTTCATAACTCAGGGAAAAGTGTATCTGTGGGTTCAGTGACACAGACTTGCCCCAAAAAACACACAATATAAAGAATGATAACTTTGAATAGATGCAAGCTAAATACAAAGGTTTATTGTATTCTTGATCTAAAAGAAATATTCAATGGTTATATTGTGGGATAAATAGTTCATCTCAATTAGGGAAGTTCAATAATTATATTGTTTTTCTCTCTTCTGATCTTAAAATAGGAATTAATTTGTTATTTCCTGAGATGAATTGAGCTAGTTGATAAAATTGTTACGAGAATTGTTTTTCAGAGGAGGAAGGGGGTTTCATATGTTTTCAATCAACAATGAATTCTTCCAACAATTGTTAACACTTCCAAAATTTTGCCAATCGATAAGTTTATTCCACTTCATAAAGTAACATCTAATTAAAATAGGCTGCCAAATAGACACATCTTACAAAGTGACCAACAACCCCCTCCCCCCTCCTTCTCTTCTCTTTACATCTCACACCCCCACCTCTCCCTCATGAAAGAAAGATAAGAATGATCTTATTATATCAATAAAGACTGGACTGTTTAGCCCAGAGGTCCTATAGAACATTATCTTCATGGCTAGAGCCAAACAAATATTATCCCGTTATCACAAAGGCTATTTTCTCGCCCCGCTTACACCTGCCATGAAAAATGATCCCAATGAAGCACACATTATGATAACGGTGGTACAATGAAGTCGCACCGCTACATTTAACAGTTGCAATAACATATATCCCATTGTTGCTAAACAAAGAAGTGTTGGCAGGGAGAAAAAAAAACTTCCATTTTCTCCAGCCACAGAGCAGATGCTTGAAAAAGTCTGTAAACAAACTCGGTCTAGTCTAATCTAATTTTCAGCATTCTGATCAATGCAGATACAGTTGTCTTTGTTCTGGACGATTTCCCCTCTTTTTGTTGTTTATTTTTCCCCAGTACCAGTTTTCGTTGATCAACTTACATCTCCCCATGCTCAATTCACTGAACAAATCAGACATATTTCAACTTGACTCATAGAGTTTGGAAAAAACTCCCTAAGAGCTTATTGCAATGAAGCGTCTAATAACAGTCAGTATCAATCTGTCATGCAACGTTTCTTCCTCGGTCTACCTGACCGCCACCGCACCCCCCCTCCCAACTCTGAACCTGGTCGTTGACACAGAGTTCTGTAATGGCTTAACTGCAGGCAACTGGCATAATCATCAAAAAATAGAACAATTTAATAGACAAACTGTTCAGAACATGTGTAAGTTGATGCTGAAATTACTGAAAACGACATTACAATTTAATAGACAAACTTTTCAGAACATGTGTGAGCCGATGATGAAATGTCTGAAAACGACATTACAATTTAATCAACTGGCAAATGCGATCACCAATGGCAACGTGTTAAAGGTGGTGAAAATGTGATGGTGAATCCTCTGGTTGCAAAGAATGACGATACCATTGAGAATCAGAACGGTGAAGACTCAGACAAAACTAGCATGTGTAAAGTCTTCACAATGTTGGCCATGCAAGGATGAGGAAGTGGGTCAATGGGAGGAGGTGCAGTGCCACAATGTTACTATTATGGGTAGGTTATGGTAGATTATGGTCCTGACAGTTGAACATGATAAAACTTACTGGTTTATATATTTACGAGTGACCCGCTTACCTGTCTCCCCACAACATTAGCACCTCATTCTACCGTGTCTAGTATGCCCTGGTAATCTTTTAACACTGTGCACCCTCAGTGACCGGTCAGTTCCGGTCAATGCCCTTCCTTCTCATTCTACCACCCAAAGTGTTTATTCATGCGTTTACGTAGTGGATTTTTATCTTTCGAAAACTGCCCGGACTACTGACAGTTGAATGGAGAGTAAAGTAAACATAGCCCAGCAGCTACATGATATCCAGCATCACCATAAACATCCCCGGCTAGAAGTACAACCCATCCTCTCGTCCTTTGCCCTGCAATGATGAAGTTCCCACAGGCAGAAGGATGTTCCAACCGATGCCTTACCCCTCTCCTACCCCACCATGTGGTGACAGAACAGAGAACCATTCAGTCTTCAAAGTGATGGCCTTGATTCTCACTGTAGGCTAAATGTAACAGCTACTTACACAGGGAATCATTCGATATCCTCGTCGCATCTGCCTGGCCCTGCACTGCCCTCAGTCTCTTCAGCTTCTCTTCTTGAACTTCCACTTTCTCTCTAAGCTTTTCCAAGCGGATGTTTTCCTCTTGTTCACGCTGCAAAGAAAATTCAAGGAATAAACTTCAAGTACATACAAGATGAGAGCCAGTGAATATCCCAAAGTCTGACACTTTTTATTTTTGGTATATTTATGTTCCTCCTGTCTGCACCTGTCTCCACATGACCACAGCACTCTGGCTGTAGAGACTCTTGAGTAAGCTCCCATTTAGCACTGCTTCCTAGAGGCCAAACAACTAAACTTAGTGAATCCAATACAACCAGTTTTCTAAAATAGCCTAGAGCAAAACCACTTCAAAAAGAACTTCATAACAAAATAACTTCTGCTGTTACTCCAAAACTTACTGGTTTGGATATTTACGAGTGACGAGCTTACCTGTCTCCCCACAACCTTAGCACACTCATTCTACCGCGCCTAGAATGTCCTGGTAACCTTTTAACACTGTGCACCCTCTGTGACCCGGCTTCACGGGTCACCAACCTTCCTTCTCATGAGACCAAAGCCCCTCCA
>KN887454.1:20736-32237 GCA_000934455.1 Apostichopus parvimensis | reverse complement strand
CAGAGCTTTCGAGCAAAACTAGCTCTTCTTCAGTGCATGATCACCGAAAGTGACAAGGAGTAGCAAGAATTGAAACTATTTTATAGAGAAGAGTGACGGCATGGTTGTGAAGTCAAAGCGACTTACTGATTTCTGCTGGATTTAGCAGAAGTTTTGGAAAATCGGATTATTTTAATCCATGTCAGATTATTTTAACCCGATTCCGTCGTAATTGCAAAGGAGTTGTTTTGGTTTTATCTGGGAGGGCAAATCGTTTCTGATGTTTAAACCAAATGGTACCGTGGTCTTTAGGTTTAATTTCCAGAAATTTTCTTTTCCTTTCCTAGATGTATCTGTCCAAGAATTGTTTTGGTCGATGGCAATAACACGCAAATTCTCAATTTAACGATTTTGGAGATTGAAGTGATTTGCAACAAGTTCGTTGATCTTTTTTGTTTTGATCGCCGATCTATGTTGTGTCATTCCATTCTTAGAGTGTTTTTTGACCGAAAGGTAATTAAAGAAAATTTCTGGGAAATCAATACAGCAAAAGACTAGTCAGATGCGATTCTTACTTTCTTCATCACAATCCAGACGTGCTGCGAGACTCTGCTGCTCATGAAAGTTAGGAGGTGGGTCTTGAAAGGAACGCACTAACAGTAATGCACGATTTTGTTGCCTGTCTTATAATTGTTAATTGTTAGGCTATACTGTACACTGTGTAATACTACACTGTAGGCTAGCCTAGTAGGAACGGCCTATTGCCTGGTATCACACACGGTAACGCTTGGGACTCGGAACTTTAGCCTAACTGCAGCCTAGCAAAAAGTTAATGTCTTAAGTGAATGGTTGCCATCAGTAGATTAAATGTATGATTCTGTGGCTATTCCTTATGCTAAAATATCTTGCACTAGTTATGAATTAAAAGATTTTCTGAAGTGGTCATAGTTGGCACTAAGGATGAAAATTAAGAACTGACCAGAAGCTAAATTAATGTAACAGTAGCTCCCGGTTCCTGGAAATCTAGGGTCAACTATAGGGGGTAACTTTGGTTTTTGCTGCTTTTACCTTACAACTTGACTGTTTTCTTGTTTGTTCAAACATTTATGAAGTCTTACAATGCTAGATTTTCTTGATGTAGTATATTCTGCTGGCTTTTTTTTTCAAATTTGATAATATCTTATAAATAACCGGGAATTAAAAGTAACAAAAATTTCACCGCCAAGTCCCTTTCCTGTAAAACCATGAAAATGCTACTAACTTAGGCCTATGTGAGCATGAGTCAGTTTGTTAAACATGTGCAGCACTGCGAGTCTCGATCAATAGTCCTCAATCTACAAAAATATGGTTACAGGTGATGCAGGCTGATGTATCTAGTCATACGATATTAGAGCATGGTATCAGCCACTTCAAATAAAGGGTTTCTCGAATAGGTACCTTGAGCGACATCCCCCTCTCTACTTTATTAGGTCTGCCCGTACTAATCAAACCAAACCTGTGTTGAAAGCCATGTAAAGTCTACCCCTACTTTAATTCTAAACCTTTCATATATGAGTGGATACATTATTTGCACAACGTATTAAGACACGCTTTCCTAAAACGTTCCCCTGATCATGAAAAACTGTTAAGTTTAATGCTTCCAGGCGATGAGTCATCCAGGCACAGTAAACCTTTACTGCGTTCCCTGTCACAGAAAGGGCATAGACAACAGACAAGAAGCAGTCATGTGTCGCCAGAGATCATCATTTGTAAGCAAAGCGTCACAAAAGAGATCCGGGTCTTTGATCATGATAAAGCATTTGCTAAATTTTGTGACTATGTTGTTGAAAAGAGTTTTTTTTTAACAGTCTATGTAATTTAGGCTGAAACTATGTGCGCAATTGTTTCCTAGCTTGAAAATGTTATTATTATATAAAAACTATAAGGCATCTTGCTTGCAGAGAAAGAAATGATTTAAATATATAGTTCAGTTCATTATCAAAATTGGTTAGATCTTGGTGGGGGGGTGGGCGGTGGGGAGTGGGAAGTGGAGGGGGTTAGCTGGAAAATTATCTTATTCCTTAATTGATTTCAGCAAAAATATGTACTATGTTTGTCGTGTGACTGAGTAACTTTCAGTATCTTTGAGGCATCAGCATCAGTGATGTGCAGCATTAAACAAATGCAGTGATTGCTCTTTGATCAAGTTCGTTGTGTATAATTGAGTCTCTGTATATTTAGCTAACAATGTTAACTTCCATATGTTTTCCCCTTGAGATGCATTCAAGAGATCATAGTGACATAGTGCATTTGAACACAAGTTCACGCACTTCACGCACAGTGTGGGATACTGTGAGATAAGTACAGGTGTACTGTATAATACTGTGAGTACTAGACTTATCGTATGGTTTAAACTGGCAAATAAACTTTTAACTTTACTTTGAAGGGTCTTAATTTAATTGAATGATTATCAGGTGTGGGAAGGGGTCTACTGGGACATCCATCCGGCCTCAAATAGCAAATACTGCTTGATGGTAGTCATCATCAACCCAGAGGAAGCGGGACAGACAGACCAGGCTGTGTATCATCACGGGTAATGTAGGAGCAGGTTTGTGGTAGAATGTATAGGCCTATTTATCATACAGAACTAGTTAAAATGTAAGAAGAGAGAGATGTTAATTAGGTTTTTGCATGGCAGATACTTGGATTTGAAGGTTCATGTAATTGTGAAGCAATTCATGGGCAATACACCACCCCACCACTACAAGCGTACTGATTGTATGTCCCATTATAACTTGATCTGCGTCATATACCAAAGCCATTAAGTTGATTGTAAACTTTGTAATATACGTCTAGGACTAGGAAGGTTTTGTGCTGGCCATCTAGGCATATATTGGTGAAAGGCCCCTCTCTGCAATTAAGAAAGTTTGGAAATATGCATGCAAAGATTGCAACAACTTTCCTGAAATTACTTTGTTTCCTTCAGCATTCCACAAACTTTGAGGTAAAATATCAGTGCCACAACCCCCCCCCCCCCCCCGCAAAAACCCTGCAAAGGTTTCCAAATCAAGGTCACAACTTATAGGAAACGTTTTGTATGGTTAGTAGGCTATACATAAGCCTACACAGATCGTCGATTTTCTACGAACCATATTATATTGAAAACTAGAGACAGAGGATAGACCCATATTATTTGATGTAGACCTGGAAATGTTTGACCATTGGGCTTGCCTGTCTCATGGTAACATTACGTTAAAAGAAGGGGTAAACTGTGGACATGGGAATACACTATCCCAAGGAATGAAGTCTGAAATATGTTGTCACGGGGTTCTCAATGTCTTTATTCGTTGAGGAATTGATATATGCGACAGTATTATCATCGGCTTCCCTCGTCATTCGCATGCGTCGACGGAGAAGTTAATTTGTAGGTTTTGGGACCACTTTCCATGTTTGCAAATGTCTCTCAAAAGTAATATGACGGAAAGATGTTTTTATGTTAACAATGAAGAGTTTGAGATTCAAATCGCTGACCGGATAGTATTAATGAGTTAATTATAAGGTGAGACACATTGTAGCGTATTATTACCAATGTATTTACACTAATAACAATGTAGCGCTACGTACATAACACGTTCTCAACGCAGGGAGTACTCAATTCATGCTCAGATACCCGTAGTTGCCCTATCATAACAGAGTTTTCACGAAGTTAAAACATTTTCTACTTTATGGTTCTCTTGATTGTTGGTTTGTAATAATATTTATTTTTGAAATATTTTTCACTTTCCTCTGACCGATTCTTTAATAAATTCTTAAAGTTAAATGTGAAATGATTGTAAACTACCTGCCAGTGCTGGGACGTTAATATCAACGCACTGCAGTGCTACAATTAACAATATTTAAAGAGTTTCAAGAAATACGGCGTTTGGTTCCATAAAATGATGTAACCGCATATGGCTTACCTAGGCTGCTTATAGCTAGTTTATAAAGTTAGCTCTTTTTCGTAGTAACTATCTTTTAAGTTAAGTTTCCGTTTCCTTTATTCCAGTATAAATAGCAAAGTTAATTTATAAATAGGAGAGTATAACAAGTTATGATGCATAAAATTACAAGCGATTAAAGCGATTAAAGGCAATAAAAAAGCCATTTACAAGGTTAGTAACACAATCACGGTGTTCAACATGTGAGTCAACTAGGAATAATAAGGAAATATCAATAAAGATCATTCAAATCAAATCATTTAAAATACTGTTTTGAATCAAAATAGATGCACTGTATACAAATGAATTTTTGAAAATTTGAACCATATATTTTGGTTTTATTGCCCGATTTTGTAATCATAGTTAGTTTGTAGACAAAGAAATTTCATGCATAACATATCTAATTTTACAGTATTTGCAAATTAAAGTACATTAAACAAGTAATTTGAGAAGTACAACATTAATAACTTCAGCCTTTGTCATTTTGTGAGTTATCATAATTATATTACATCGAAGCCCTGATAGTTACAGATTGTCTTCTAAACGAATGTTGATCGGCACTGTTTTATCATAGACTGTACGCTAAACTTAGAATGAAATATCAAACAAATGTGTAACTTAAACGAATGGGAACTTCCCTTACATATTTTTTAAATATTTTCTCATCATTTTAGTGGCATTCATTGGTAGTACTTTGGTTAAATGATGTAATAAAATTAATTTATATTAAATATCATATAAGTATGTTACCTAAATGATTGTAATATGAGGATGTTTCATGTTCCATGAAATATTTTATATTGATGCCCACAGAATTTTTCTTCCCAGTAGTATTGAACATCGTCGAACAGTTTACAGTAAACAGCATCTTACAAGTGAACTCATATAAAACATATTCAACTGATTTCGTTGGAATGAATGCTGTTATAAAGAATCTTTACAATTATCAAGAATTAAAATACTTAATAGAAACTAAGAATATTGGCGGTAAACCGAAGAAACGGGTTACTTGACTTAGGTGATATTCTAAAAGTGCACTTACCACACCATTCCAGAGCCCCCAGTGACCATAACCGAAACCGAAGGACCGCAAAACAATTAGTAAACAAATGGAGATGATAATTTGAGCACTGCCACAAGCAATAATTAAGCTTCCCATGGCACGGCGAGGTCCTGATCCTTTAAGGTTACCAACATTTTGAGGGACCTGTTGTTGTACCATGACAACGGGTTGCTGATTCAAAGGAAAGCCTTGTTGATTGGGTAATTGAGCCATGTTCGTAGTACAACCGTTCTATGTAAAGAAAGATAATGGGTCACTGAATCAAATTTTGAAAAATCATAGATTAGAAGTAATTGGTCGTACATGTATAACTTGTCAATGTATGTCTAAACACATCCAATACAGCTTACGCTTAGTAATACTACAGTACTATACCTTGGGCACAGTTTCCACAATGATTCGTCTGGCCACCGTTCCATGCATGAGAGTTGAGGTTCTCCTTATGCTGACATTCATACTGCAATATATTGTATTGTGTTTCATATATATATTCACTCACGGGGGTAAAATACTGTTGCTGGCTGCACCGGTGTCGATCATTGCTTGTGTTATACCCCGAGTGCTTTATCCTGCGATAAACGCATGTTAGACCGTTGATTAACCCCTTATTAGTATACTCTACACTGTCATCGAAGACCATCAAAACAATACAGTTTTGCTTTCATGGCGTAATCTAATATTTAAATACTGTATATTTTATCGATGTTTATTATTTGCACCTTTTCCGCTACTTCTGAAAGGCGAGAAACTTATTTCTGATATTTGAACTTGAATTTAAAGTATCTGAACTAGAATTGTCAGATATCTCCAATTCAATTCAGGTTTTTCAAAACAAATTAAAATTTCTCGAACTCATATCTATACCTCGAATTCTATTTGGAAACTCTGAATAGAAATTCAGATATCTCGAATGCACCGTGACATTCTCCCATTCAATTTGATATATCTGAAATAAGTCACAGTTTTCGATGCTTGGTTTGCAAGAACCTCAGATCCATTAGGTTTACACTTAAAGAGAAGTTCTTGACTGAACTTGTAAAATATTTGGATTAAAGTGAGCACAGCACTGTCCATCCATACCTAGGTACCAGTGTTACAACTGACAATCAGTTTGTCACACGCGCGTTATGGCCTCAATGCTGATTTCTTTTTACGTTGACCATTGAACTATAACTTTTTGACGTAATCACTTACGGAGGCATTTCGTTCAATAACCAAGCATGGGCCAAATACCTTTCTAATCCACAAAAGTTACCTACTTGTGATAAAGTGTGGGCACTTTGCGCAGAATTTACCTTAGTCAATTTTTTTCAGGCGCAATATAGTACTGTTTATTCCATCTTTGAATTTCATTCTTTAATTTCATCTGTTCACTTCATCTGTTCATCAATAACTAATGCATTTATATCAGATTCGATTATTGTTCATTAAACACTGGACTGTTCCTTACAAAACAGATTGTACACTTAATTTGCTTCTAGTAAATATCCTTTTAGTAACTGTGATATTTGTGCAAGGAGTTGCAGATCGAGTCCTGTATCATTGTTTCTGTAAATTCAACATTTAGATCGTATAAAATGGTTGAAGATCGACATGCTTGTATTGAGTTTTGCCCTTTTTGATCAAAACTGTAAGAACTCTCAAATTTGTATCTTAAAACATCAACCCAAGTGTATAGATGTCCGCAACTGGTCACTGGAACAACAATACAGATAATTTTCAAGACCCTGAAGCAGTTGATTGTCGCTTCCAGGAACCCATGAACATTGTTTTAGTAATCGACGATTGAAGGATTAGTAAGCTTGTTGAGGGTTAAATTAGGTGTTCTTATTGCCCAATTGACTGATATTTCACACTTTACGATAACAATTCACACATTATTACAAGCCCGTTTTGAACGATGTATTGTTCTTTTTTAGTGCCAAACAATCAACTCGAATACCGAATTGATATTTCTTGAAGACATTAATTGATTTGTATTTCATATTATTTTCTTGTTCTGTGTTACACTACTTCATCAATATTCATCTGAGCGTGTTCATTACATTCTTTTTCGAGTGTAGTTATAAAGTCCAACTTTGCCAAGATCCATGGATAAATACATTATATCAATACTTCTTTAGAATACACACGTTAAATGTCGATCTTTTTTAACAAATAGTAGCAAGTTTCAACAAAATATTAATAACTCAGTTAATTTGCAACAAATTGAAAATTTCCTTAAATCTAGTGAGTAAAAAAATCAAAAGTTACATGCAAAATGACTTTTTAGCAAATGTTATTACGTTGAAAATTTGCTTTAAACTTAAAAAGCACATGATCAATGATAAATCTCTTTAATCCAAAATTCTGCAGCAAAATTATTAAATACGCTCGCATCAAAATGTCACCATTTCAATATTTTGCTGTAAAAAAAAAGATAATAAATTGACGCAAAGTTGCAGTACGAAAGTTTTACATTTCCCGGCACCTCAACGTTTCCATAGATATTTAGCATATCAAACCGTGTCAAACATTACTTCACCTGTTGTTCAAAACTGGCCAAGTGGAACATAGGTTGCAACTAGTGCAATGTAATGACGCAGTAAACTTGCTATGTGGACACAGTAGTTCGTAGTGTGTATTATTGCGTGGGGTTATATGCCGCTTAGGATGGTGGGATTATTGCTTTAATTTTACACTATACGCTTACTTCTGAGTATGTCTTAGTTTGTGTAACACTTATCAATGGGCACAAATCTAATTAAATAAGCATACTTATTAAATTGTATTAACTAGTCGTGTATATTAATTCCGACTGCATGGCTTTGCAACATCAAACAAAAATATGATACTAATTTTCTATAATTTCAATAAAGCATGGTGGATCATGACTGTTATATATGTATATAAGACTTTTCCGAAATCGGACTCAAGTATTCCCAAGCGACTTCGAGTTGTATATGAAAATGATTGTTCTCAAGAAAAAGGCAAATACGCCACCAAACAGGACTAGTATTGTTCGATAAAGGTGAAACAATATTCCGGCCTCATGATAACGATTAGCTTTTATTCGTTTTGATGTAATAGAGTTATATCAACCGGAAAGCAAACAGAACACCGGTACTCCATAACCAATGGTTAAATATATAAATACATATCATTGAATACCAGAATGAACAAAACAATATTCCTTACAAATACTTAGATCACCTACCTCAGTCTTGAAGGCACAAAATGTCTTTAGTAGGCCTAACAATTTAACAAGTTGGTAACTCACACGTTTATTGTTGAAGTGTAAAGGAAGACCTTTCAATAGGAAATGACGTTGTTCGTGATGATCATATGGCTTTTACATATAATAGTATAACTGTTTGTATGGAACGCCAAAGGAAATAAAAATATAGATCTATATCAAAGTACATCTTCCAAGACAGGGAATATCATTCATGTAACGTCTGGTTAATCCAGTTACCTTAATACGATTATTAAGGTGTTGGCACTAAAGAGACCCACCAGCACTGTGCCTATATATATATAAGTAAATCTTATCTCGGAAAGAAATGAAACACATGACATGATGATAAACAACATTTGATCACGGTCAACCCACTTGTCCTGTCAGAAGTGAGGATAATATAACCGTCATTTAATTATTAATATGCTTTTTAAGCATTTGTACTCGCCTGCTTCGTAACATTACTCATGAACCAACTAAAATACAGGACCTGTATTTACTCTACTGAGTCAATTTAGTATCAATAATACAGCTTGATAGTTTTACTCGTTGCAAACGAGTGTTTTATTGTCTATTGCTCAGTTTTGTTTAATCTATAGCACACTGAGTAAAGGAAGACGCGACGATTCTCAGTAAAGCGTAAAAGAACTGGAAAGAGCCAGGTGTGTTTACCACCTACTGAGTACGTCTCGCATCGTCACCGCGCACTGCATACACGCGCACGTTTGGTAACCGGTACCATTGGCATTCATCATCATCCTCATTGACATCGATCAACTTGGACGTCGAAGAACTATGAGATAATTTGAGAGCTATACTGGTGTAAGTTCGTATTGTTTGAATATACTAAACTATATCTTCAACACATGTTGCAATTCTGAGGTATATATTTTGAAGATTTAGGCTACGTTATTAACTGGTACACATATACATGCGCCCGCAACGTTGTCGTTTGTGGAATTAACTTACAATAACATTTGCAATCATATAGGCTAGGCTAAGCCTGACGTTAGGCCTACATTATGCTATATGATTATGATGTTGAAAGCGCTAGTATGTTAAGTAATAATATTACCTAAGGCGTAATGTTATGTGTGTAACCGTACACGATTATTTGTATATATCATGGTGGGACCAAATATTGCGCACTTAACGTTCCATACAACACTTTCATCGCTAAGGATTTTTTACACTTGTGTGGCGGGAAGGAAGCTCCCAGTCCCACGATATGGTGCAGGTAAAGTCAATGCTCCCAACGTTTCTTGTGTAGATACAGTACTGGCACATTTCTGCCACATATGTTATTCGTACAGTACAGTTACTTCATACAACGCATCCGTGCAGTTCATACATCAGAGCCGGGTGTTACCATTAGTTGTAGGATTAGTGGATGTGAGAAAGCATACAATAAAATTGACTCTGACTTTAGTCGTGTGCGTAGAGTTTATACAATGTATCAGCGCAGCTTGAAGAACAAGACACTGCTAATGGGGAGGAAGATACATTGGATGAACACAGTTGTGATGATTCACAACTCCACATGAAAAACCATATGAAAGGCAAATTTGCAGCCAGCGAAGTTTAGGAACTTGAATGATATTAGGAGTGTTAGGAGTGATATTAGGAATGTTAGCTCAGTGGCTAACGCCGGTGCCTTTCAATCATAAGGTCCCCGGTTCGAGGCACTCCCAGATTAATGTATGTCGTCCAGTTACAGAGTTGTTGACAATTAACAATTCATAATCATGGACGTTAAATATGAAGGTAAGAGACTGACTTCGGTCAGCTTGCGGCTTTGATAAACCAATGAGGCTTCTTCGCGAGTTCCTGCTTGCAGGAGGATCTAAAATACATACATACATTCATACATATTAAAAGTGGTACGAAATATATCAAATGCCAAAATCCCGTTACCGATTTACTGGCAGACGTTGATTCATTTACCGCAGGAAATCAAACTGATCACTTTTGACAACTTATGTATTTCAGAAGCAATTGAACCTGATAGAGCCAGTTGAGAAAGTTCTTGGAAATGATGAAAGTGGAAAGGTTGAAAAATTTCTATATATTCCTGTAAATGAGGTATGAATGTCTCTTATTGCAACATGATGATATTTTCTCAGAGGTAATGAATTTTCTTTAACAATGCAACTGTAAGTTAGGTGTGTTAGGTAATTTATATGATGGAAACTTGTTTCAGGCCAATAGTTTATTCAGTTCTGTACACCTGGTATTACATATCTGTCTTTATAATAATGACTTTGAAGTATGTAACCCAATTGGAACCTTCAGGAAGAAAACAAACTGAATGGTTATATGAGTACAATCGTCCATGCATTGTACCTGTCGTACAACTTTACAATGTTATAAACAAATCAGTAGATACTAACAGTAATACATTCAAGACTAAACACGACTAATACGCAAGACTAGTACGCAAGCTGCCTAGAAGCGCAGATAAACTGTACGCAATGAGTCAAGGACAACGCAGCGCAGGGGCAACGCAGCGCAGATAACGATGAAATGCGTCAGCCCGCGAACCCTACGCTGCGACTGCCTTATAACTGAACAAGCAGTTACGCAGCGCAGCTGCAGAGTGCAACAAGCCGATCTTCGGCAGAAGCCAAAAGTCCCTACAACAACGTCTCTGACAACCGCTATAAAATTCGGCAAGGATTCTGCCTAGCAACTTATTCAGAATATACCCCAAATTAATGTCTATAAACGCTACTTGCGCGGCATTATAAACGATCCTGTAACTGTCTAGAAACCTGTATTCGATTTACTGACCGATTACGACATGAGCTGACTCCACCCCACTGTCTATGCACCTCTAGTGACTTCCCCGTATACGGAGTTCAAATGTGGCCTTGTCCACCGGACTGTTTGCCGAAAGCAAAATTTCTACGCAGTATCTTTGTCAGCATGAGTTGCTTTGTATTTGGTGTAAATATATGACAGTATGCAGGAGTTTATATACAGTAGGGAATGATATCATCGCATTTATTATTCATAAGTTGTAGCATTATAATTTAATTGTGGGTTGGATTTATATCATTATTGGTAGATCATGGGTATTGGATTATTCATATCGTTTCTAGCGCAGATCCCATGAATAGGCGTAATGAGCATGGATTAATATAAAACAAGTTGAAATGTCAGTACTGTATCTTTGCAGCTGTAAGCATGATTTAGCTATATTGGTTATAAAGGTATATATTGGTAGTATTTATATTTGTATAGTATTTCAGCTAGAAGAGTGATATCTATGATACTTGTGTCCATG